>CM040841.1:10865547-11055547 GCA_022828995.1 Vimba vimba
CACTTCATGCAATACACGATTTCCTATTCAAGTCAATTTGATTAACAAGTTAGCTCAAAAAAGTAATCTAAAAGTAATCCAAAAGTAGTCCGATTATATTACCGTAATGTAATAGATTACGTTAACTCGATTTTTTTGTCATGTAATTTGGAATCAGTACTGATTACAATTTCTAAGTAATCTACCCAGCACTGATTATGATTATTTTGTTTGTAATATGTTTTTGAACCAAACGAACACTATAGTAACTAAAAGAAATCAAACAGGCAAAACCTCTATTTTTGCTGGATTTTAGAAGCTAGTACAGACAACATTTACATATAGCATTCCTATCCACACACACACACACACACACACACTCCCTCGGTGTGGCATGACCCCCGTCAGTAGGAGGTCCGTCACCCTTGGCTGTGGCTCTGCCTCCGGGGCGGGTCAGTGGAGCAGGTGCTGCTGCTGCTGCGAGTCTCTAAGCGCCGCCTTCACTCACTCCACTGCGGCTTCACTCGGCGCTGGAGACCGCTGCCTGCTGCCTGCCGCCGGAGACACGACATGGATTTACTTCAGCACTAAAAACGTGGGAAATACGCTTTTCTTCCGTGTTAAGGTGAGTTCTCGCACGCGGGGCCGTGATAAAGAAGCTTCGGCCGAAGTGAGCTCTGCTTTTGGGTGCGTTTGTTACGGACTCCATCGCGTGCCGGATAGCTCCGTGATGTGGGGCGCTTTGTTTTCATTCATAGTCGTGCGTGGTCCATCCTGCAAGTGTACAATTAGCTTTATTCTTGACATTTTTATTCAGTTAGTTTGCAATGGTTCTGTTTGAGCCCGGGATTCCGATCTTCCAATTAGAGAGATTGATTTTAATGGCTTTTTTTATAAAAAAAAAAAATGATATGCTTGATGTGACCTTTGGCTTTCTGTTAAGACTCATTAATATTCAAAACTGTTTAACAGTCTTCTCTGAGTGAAATGTTGGATTTTGAGGCTGTGCGTAAGTGCTTAGGGAGTCGTGGTGAGTTATATGACCTTCTGCTTTTCTATCACCTCAAGGTTAATTCTCCATCCATCTCGGGCATCTCTTCGGGATCTTGTGCAAATGAGTTTAATAACCAACTAAATGGATTTGTCCAGGGAGAAAAAAGAAATGCTTAATGGATCAGCCTGATCTCATAAAGCACAGAGAGAACTCACTAAAACATTTTAATGTCATTTTTTGACTGATTTTAGTACAGAATAGGTCAATATGTATTGGATAGACTGATTAATCTTCTATTTTTGGCCAGTTCTGGCCACAGACAGTCTATGAATAATAAGCATTTTATGAATTTTGTGTAAAAATAAGTATTTTAGAAAGAAATTGTGTACATCTGATAATGGCATTTTATTGGCCATCCAACTTTGCAAATATCATTATAGTCCAATTAAAAACCCATACTGTTAAACCAGTAACTGTTGGTTTGGTCACATCCTGTGTGTTTCACACATATAGATGTGAAGTTTTTGAAGTCTCTTGTTTCCTCTTCTGGCTTTTCGTGTGGTCAAATAAATGTCAGTGTACCGTGGAAAGTCTTATTTACCCAGCAACCTGTCTATATATACCTATGTGTTTACAGACAGAATGTGAGCTGCATTATCCAGTCTCACTGAAAGATCATTTTTAAATAACTAACGGCTGAGGTTTTATTTGATTAGGTGCAAAGCTGAAATACGACTTGTAGTTTGCGTTAAACTGGAAAGACTGGATGAGTTGGGTGTTGTGAGAAGGAGTTGTTAAATGAGAAGTTAAAGTAATTACACGCTCACAAACCACACATTAAGGCTTCATTAAGTCAGTAACAATTGCAATTGAAGATCAAATAGAAAAAACTTGTAATGTCACTGCTTGAAAATATGCTAATGAAAAAGCACTATGTAAGTATAATACTACAGTAAGTACAAGATAGTAGTAGTGGTACGATACTACACTAATAGTTAGATTTTTAGTTTATCGTGGTAGAGGATCGAGGTGTGTGTGTGTGTGTGTGTGTGTGTGTGGGGGGGGGGGGGGTTGCTGTAGCAGACGTGCTATAAAGAAAGAAACTCCTCATTGACCATCTGACTCCACTAGACTCATATTTACTCATTAACCCGCTTGAAAACAGATATTTTTGTGTTCTTGAATGCTGATTTGACTGGTCGATCATTTGTTCTTTGACCTTTTTAAGCAGTTAAATTTGCCTGAAAATGACTTCGACTGTTGTAGGATGGGTAAACAAACAGGTGTAAAATATGTGCATTTAAAAATATATTATATTATATTATATTATATTATATTATATTATATTATATTATATTATATTATATTATATTATATTATATATTTAGCAATCACCTGTATCCGAGGAACATGCAATTTGTCATTATTTTCTATTTTCTATTTTTATTTAAAAAAAAAGCTAAATATTCACATTTAAAGTATATTTTTTTGTTATTTAATGTACTATGATTTAAAATCTACACTTTATTGTGAGATGTGAGGCTATACGGCAACTTCAGCAGCTTGGTTTTGTGTTTCAGTATTATGTTTTTGATAATCTCTGGTTTTCCGATTGATTAACAGGGTGTTGTGGATGGATTATAAAATGAAAAACCTTGTGCCAAGTGTGTGTGTGTGTGTGTGTGTGTGTATGTGTGTAGTCAGCAGGGTTAAACCCTCAGAGACGGACTGTATCGGGATTAGCTCAGATTTCTGCTGCTCCTTTAACTGATGTTGGTCAGCTGCTATATGTATTTACACACACATACACAAACACACACAGACACACACACACACACACACACGCACATCGTGTGTTTGCACTACAGTGGTCCTCGTTTTGGACATGTCTGTTGGGCTGAAGTGACAGGAGAATGTTAATACTATTAAAAAATAATGTTGGCAACTTAAAACTTAAGAAAAAACCTACCTGAATCATTAAATGAAGATTACCCCATCATTTTCTCACCTTTTAGCCTTCTCAGGCGTATATGACTTTCTTCTTTCCGCCAAACATAATCAGAGTTATATTAAAAAAACATCCGGGCTCTTCCAAGCTTTATAATGGGAGTGAATATAACTGAGATTTTGAAGCCCATAAAAGTGCATCCATCCATCATAAAAGTAATCCATACTGCTCCAGGGGGTTAATAAAGGCCTTCTGAAGTGAAGTGATGCATTTTTGTAAAAGAAAAAAAAAAAATCCAGTTTTTGGGTGAACTAACCCTTTAAAAGAGTTGGAACAGAAAATGTATGTGGCCTTAAAAGAACCACATGAAATAAGATGCCATGACACAGATAAGAGGGGGAGAGACAGTGGTCGAAAGCCTGACTTAATGACCAAAAACATGTGCCTCTAGTTGTCCAAGAAAGGAAAATGACAAGACATGAAAATACGAGAGGAACACCATCTTTTTTTTATCCTATATTTGACCTCAGAAACCCTATATATTCAAAATGACCAATCAGCACTGCGTACATCGTGACAGTGGACATATTCCCAAAGCATAAACACTTACCCAGCATACTTTGATGTCTGTCAGCAGTTTTAGGGGCTTACAGATGCCAAGCATCCCTTCAGATGGGACAGCGTGGGTTGTAACAAAAGCTTTCACTTTTTTGCTAGACATTTCCTGCTGCCCAGTCACACACAAAGCTGTGGGTCCAACTGCTAAGAGTATTTACTGTAAGCTCCAGTAAGTGCCAACTTAAAGCTTGACATAATACCTTCTTCATTCTGTTGAGCGTAAAGTCACAAACGTCTGAGCTCATTGTTTGAAGCTGTTTTGGATCTCTTGGAAATTAATGCATTAACCATGAAACTCGTTTGCCAATGTAAACCCTTGTTTGTCATATCTGTGAAGGGTCTATTCTAAATATCTTAGACATTAACTTCTGAACCATTGATGAACAAAACTAGGTGCCTATGTATTTCTTTGAATAAAAGGTTTATTTTGTGCATTTGAGAGAACTAGAGTTCTGTACTGTAGCATTTATAGTTATGTGGTAACTTTGAGGTACAGTACCTTTTATGTTTGATGTGGTTCTGTGTGTAGAGAAGTCAAGTAAAACCTAATTTGCTTTTCCTTTTAAAACAAGGCGAAAGTGTACTACAGACTGTAATGCTTCATTTATGTTCATAACCCTTTCAAAATGACTAACAAGAAAGTACGCATGTAATCGGCAATTACCAGAACAGGAGGCTGAGGATATGGGTCAAGTGCTAAGGTTATATATACCACAAGAGCCTTGATTATAAAGACCTGCAAATGCTACAACAGTTGTGTGTATATATAGCCATGCTCAGGTGTCTAAAGATGAATCATCTTGTGTCCTCAAATGAGTCAACAAATTGCTGTGCCGATGGATAGGAACATAATGAGAATAAAGGAATGTTCAGTATGCTAGTAGGAAGTCTGTGGTTTTGTTTGTTGTACATATATTTAAAATATCTTGGGTGTGAGCTTAAGAAGTTTAAGAGGAGAAACCTGAAAAGGTGTGTCTCAGGTTTCTAGGTTCAGTGTTTTATTAGGAAAACATCTCAAATGTGCAGTGAGGAAGGTATTCCATGACCAAGGTTTGGAAACACTGAGCTAGGAGAGTAGAAGTAGCTTATCCATGGGGTGTCTGCTGTGTTAAATAATTGACATTTGACAATACTTCCAGGGGCCAACAAAACCTCAGGCCACACTGCCCGAGACTACCAAAATTAGCTTAACATCGGGGCCCTTAGACAAAGGCCCCTCAGAGAGTCTGACCTGAACACCAGGTCCCCAAGTACAGTGCAAGCCTAACTCCAGGTCACCTCCGTAGACATGTGCCCAGGGACCTCCTGTGATAGTCATTCTGCCCAGCCAGAAATGGCATCTTCAATTTAATTGACATTAGGAACCTAGAAAGAGGCGTAATAGAATCATGATAGAATGATATAGGCATGATTCTATCATGATAGGCATGATAGAATCCCCATAAATAACATAAAGTAACATGTTTGTCAACTCCAGTCCTCTGGACCCACATCCCAGAATGTTTTTGATGTCCCCCTAATTAACACGTCAACAAGCTGATGAGTTAAATCAGGTGTTTTAATTAGTGAGACATCTAAAACATTTTGGGAGGTGGTGTCCCCAGGACTGGAGTTGACAAACCCTGGAGTATTGTTTGTTGGCTAAGTTGGCAAAAAAGGCCCCCTTGTACTTGTAAAGGAACCTAAAGCTTGGGAGAGCTTGTTGTCTAGAACAACTTCAAAGGATTTTTGTTTTTGCACCTAGAGGGGACGACACTGAGACCGTCACCAGAGATAAAGATTGAGACCGTCACCAGAGATAAAGATCGAGACTGTCACCAGAGATAAAGATCGTGACCGTGGGAAAGCTCTTGTCTGGGACGAAGAGTACCCTAGTCTTGAATTCAAAGTCAATATTAGTGTGGTTTATTAGACCACATATTATAATCAGACCAAATTATAAGACCAAAATGGGGATGAGAGATGAACTGTCAAGTGTGGTCAGAGAAGCAATGATTAGAGAAGCCACATGACTGGATGCTAGTACAGAGTGATCTGGCCTAAATGGAGAAGTTTAAGGGACTAATTACCGAACCTTGAGGGGCACCAGTGGTTTGGGAGCGCGGATAAGGCCTTTCAAAGCACTGTAACTTGGGAAGCCCTGTTATCCCAAGAAAATACAGTCCTAAATGTGCTAAATCAGCTTTGAGATCTACAGGTTGTGGATAAGTGTAAATTACTCCAGCCAGATCCAGGAAAATCAATACAAAGTTAATCAAGGACATTCAAGGCTAGTGTAAGGGCTTCAGTGATGTCAAGTAGAGTTGTTTTGGGACTTACACCTCGGTCTAAGGTCTTCAACCTTTAAGCCCTTTGTGATCAGTAGCTTTGTGATCAACATTCTCTCTAGTTATCAATCTCTATTGAAGTCTAAACCAATTAGTGAATTTCTCTCTGGAAGTATCAGTACCGTCTTAATCCTCATCCATCTTTAATGTTGTCAGTGAAACGTGCACATACACTCACACACATGGGTTAATGAGCAGAAGGCAGGTGTGTGTGAGGTGCTTTATCTAGTCTTAATGAATGCCGAGGGTAGCAGATCTCTGTAGTCGCTCATGCATCAATGCTTGTCTGTCATCATTATGGACATGCATGTGTGTGAGTGTGTTCATTTGTGCCCAACAAAGCACTTTGACACATCATCCATCACCCAGTCTTTTATTCCTGCTGTTTCTCCCATTGAATTTACATGAGCCGGTCATGTCGACAAGGGCTGGGTCAATTTGCATTGGCTCTACTGTTTAATGAACAAGCTTATTAGAGAGCCAGTGGGGAGCAGAAGACTGTGGGACTGTTTTTGCTGACTCTATCACAGCTAAAGCCTCTGGGAAAAACAGCACAGCAGGATTTCATCTTTGAGAGAGAGAGGAGATCTTCACATAACAAGCCTTGGGTGCTTTTAGAGAGCCATTTTAAAGGTTTGGCCATTCATTCTCGGCCAGCTAGAGATCTGATGAGTTTAGTCAGTATCTGTGTTTGTATATGTGACTCAAAGGTGTGAGGTTAATAAGCCACAGGCCTACAGTAAATCCTGCTTGTTCAGGGATTATAACACTTATGTGGTAGTTTGAGGTGTAGGTGTGTCTCTGTGTGAATAGATGTGCAATGGTGTGGAATATTTTGTTAAACATGCCAGTAGACTAATTAACTCATTTCATAAGGTTGTAGGTCATGCTAAAAACTGCAATGAAGCAGCAATGTTTTGTGTTGTCAGAGCAAAAATATAGTTTAGTGAGAGATTGAAATGCTTATCTCTATGGGTTCAGCTAAAAGAATGTGGTGGAAAGATAATCTATATGAAAGTGGAATCATACCTTATACTTGCTATTGATACTTTGATGTGCTGAAAACAAATAGAAGATCGTGAAAAAACAACAAGATGATTTATGTTGTTTTTGTCCTTTTGTACTTTTATTGAATGTTGTTTTCGGGGCTTAGGCTAACATTTCTACAGTAAGTCATATTTACTTAATTGTAAAACAGCAGTTTGGACATTTTTACAGAATATCTCCTTTTTGTGTTCCACTGCAGTGTGTTTCTGTATTTGGTTGCATTGTGAGTATTTGCAGCGTGTTTCTCTATTTGGTTGCATTGTGAGTATTTGCAGCGTGTTTCTGTATTTGGTTGCATTGTGAGTATTTGCAGCGGGTTTCTGTATTTGGTTGCATTGTGAGTATTTGCAGCGCGTTTCTCTATTTGGTTGCGTTGTGAGTATTTGCAGCGTGTTTCTCTATTTGTTTGCATTGTGAGTATTTGCAGCGCGTTTCTGTATTTGGTTGCGATGTGAGTATTTGCAGCGCGTTTCTCTATTTGGTTGCGTTGTGAGTATTTGCAGTGCGTTTCTCTATTTGGTTGCATTGTGAGTATTTGCAGCGCGTTTCTGTATTTGGTTGCGTTGTGAGTATTTGCAGCGTGTTTCTGTATTTGGTTGTGTTGTGAGTATTTGCAGCGCGTTTCTCTATTTGGTTGCATTGTGAGTATTTGCAGCGCGTTTCTGTATTTGGTTGTGTTGTGAGTATTTGCAGCATGTGTAGTCAAACTGATTAAAGTGTTTTCTTAAATTGCTGGTGTTTTTTCTATTTGCATGTGTTTTCTTCAGTTTCAGCGTGTTGAGCTCTCTTGGCCATCGTATTTAAGGCATCCTAGGGGAAATAAATGTTATCTCGCTCCCACTCCTTGAAATTACTGCTTATAAATCACTCTCTGCTCGTCTGTGTTGGGTGGGCTGTGTGTGTGTCGTAAAATACCTGTGGCTTTTCTCATTTCCACAGCGACCAGAGACTCTCTGTTATCTCTGACTGACACTATCCAGGAGGGAAAGTGCGAGCAGCAGAGAAGAGAGGAAGGGGGTGGGGAACGCATGTGAGTTCAGTAGCAGAATGATTGAGAATGTTTGTCAAGAGAAGGAGAATGAGGGAGATAAAGAGAAGAGGGCTGTTTGTAGCACGCAAATGAGTGGACGAGAGACAGCTGTGTTTCAAGAGCACATGATATGATGATTTGATTGATAAGCCCCTCGCAGGATTGGAGAGTGACTGAAATGGCGGTTCTCTTTATGGCAGGGAGAACAGTGTCTCAGTTATAATGCTGCACTTGATTATTATCATATATATATATATGAGGATTATAGCTAACCTTTTTATGAAGCCTCTTTGCATAATGTATATAAAGATACATTAGATGGATAGATTCGTAATTCATTTAACCATACCTGTTTTGTTTTGGGAATTGGTTTTTTTTTAACTTTATTTTATTTAGCCTTTTTTTATTTATTGATTTTTTTTTGTTCACTACGAAAGCTCTAAGAGGCCATACATTTTGCTTATTTTTTTTTAAACTTGATTTTTCTTTTTAGTAAAAACAAAACAAAAAAAAAACAGTAGTAGGCCATACATTTTTTTTCATTTTTTTTAAAGTTCACTTTGAGTTCACTGTTTTGTTTTCAAATTATGTTACATTGTGTCTGAATTATAGTGCTATTTTGTTGTTGTTGTTTGGTCACTACGAAAACTGTTAAAGGGCCATATGTTGTTGTTTTGTTTTACAGATAGATAGATAGATAGATAGATAGATAGATAGATAGATAGATAGATAGATAGATAGATAGATAGATAGATAGATAGATAGATTCTATTTGTGAGTATTTGAATACCTTTTTATTTTATTTTTTATTTCACTGCGAAAGCAGAAAGAGGCCATACTTTTTTTTTACTTGATTTTGTTTTGTTTTGTAAGTAGACAGATAGTTAGATAGATAGATAGATAGACAGACAGACAGACAGACAGACAAGTTTTTTTAATTTATTTTTTTACTTGATTTTGTTTTGTTTTGAATTATGTGTTGGGCCTGAATTACAGTGTTATTTAAGATCAACTACAGGACATACTATGTTCCGTTACGCTGCGTGTTTGGATGCGAACGGCTCCATTAAGTCGTAATGAAGTTGTGGCTGATGGCAGAGGATGCTGCTGCCAGCTCTTCTAACTGCTCTGAGTTCATTATTAATTGTTTTGCTCGGTTCAGCAGAAGGGCAAGGGGTGAGGCACAGTTTATCACGATAAAGCACGCTTTTGTTTGTTTCTGGTAGTGAGGGATAGCTGGAGGTGTGAGAGAGAGATACACAAAGGAAGGAAGCTGTAAAACCCTCACACTTTAGAGTTGGAACTTCACACGTAAAAAAATTCACTTTCAAATGGGTTTGATTCAGTCCAAAAATGTAGTCAGATTGATTCAGTCATATTAAATAATGTTTTTTGACACTCGTTAATGTAAATGTAGCAAATGCCGGGTTAGCTAACACATTGTTTTATTACAGTGCACCTAATGCAAGTATTCTCTATTCTCCCCTTCATGTATTTAAAAATAAAAATAAAACCCACACACACGTTTCTCGTGTTTTTGTCAAACCTACATTTCTGAAGTAGCTTGTACTTTCCTTGCCAATTTTGGTACTTTGTTTTCCAGCACTTCTAATATTACTGTCACTTTAGAATGAGTCAGGATTGCACTTTGGATAAAATTTGGATAAATCTGCTAAATGAATAACGATAAAATGTAAAACCATTTTCATGCTGGTGGTTTGACCTTGTCATAGTTGAATTCTTCAGGGGTTTTTTTAGGCTGCATTTGGATCAGTTCCAATTCCAAACCACTTCATGTATCAGGTGCTAAATCATCACAGGCAACGCATGCAAATTTATATCACTATCAGTTTGTGTAATTCATTGTTGTTATTGAACTATTGAAATGTATTTTTATTTGAACAGAGCCTGTTATACACACACACACACACACACACACACACACACACACACACACACGCACACACACTCGCTCAAAGCATGTAGTTCCACTTGCTTTGAGGGGAAATAAAACTAGACTGATCGATTTGACTGGGTTCGGGCTTAACGCCAACCTCTTCTTTTCCTCTATGAATATTCATTCTGAATCTGTTTGTCTCTGTCCTTCTCTCCCTGCAGGTATGAGCCATGAGCCGAAGTCCCCAGCTTTAGGAATGATCTCGGCGGCACCATGCACCATGGCCACTGTAAGCCCCCTCACTCCGTCCCCCATCGGCGGGAGCCCGGCGTCCCAGTCTGGATTCGCTGCCGCCCTCCGCAAGCTCGCCAAACAGGCCGAAGAGCCACGAGGTGAGTGTGTCCTTTCCTCTCCTCTTTACCCATCAGTCCTCAAGCTCTTCTCTTTATCGTCTCACACATGATGTCTGGGTGAAAAGGCAATATGTTGCTGTAGTCACTCAGCAGAGCTTAACTAGGCCGTTTCTGTTACAGGCTGTTTCTACCAAGTAGGTCTTGTATTATTTAGAGATTAATCTTGGCAGATATTTGATGTTTTTTTTATGTTAATTAATACATTTTATTTTATTTTCCTGATTGGCTTTGATTTTGCTTTCATTTATTTTTGCTTTGCAATTTGTTTTGCTTTTTTGTTTTGTTTTCTGTTTTGTCTGTTGTCTTGTTTTGTTTGTATGATTTGTTTTATAATTTTGTTTTCTTTTTTGTTTTGTTTCTGTTTTGTTTTTATGTTGTTTTGTTTGTCTGATTTGTTTTGTGACTACGTTTTCATTTATTTTGTTGTTTCTGTTTTCTTTTGTACTTTTGTTTGTCTGAATTGTTTTGTAATTTTGTTTTCTTTTGTTTCTGATTTGTTTTGTATTTTGTTTTGTTTGCCTGATTTGTTTTGTAATTTTGTTTTCATTTGTTTTTCGTTTTGTTTTGTTTGTTTTGCTTTTCATTTTGCTTTGTTTTGTGTTTTGTGATTTATTTTTTATTTTTTATTTTTTTGCTTTTTATTTTTTGTTGTTTTGTTTTGTTTAACAACAATAACATTAGCCACCACTTACATGGTCACTTATATATTATGCATTGTTGTGTAATTACCATTAGCGTAGTTGCAGTAAGTCGTTTAATGAAGAATGTAAACAAGCACACCGCCATATGTATGTGTGTAATATGGACATCCATTCTTTGCTCAGCGTGTGTATGGGTGTGGGTGGTGCTTTCTGTCAACAAATTGTGAATAGATTTGAATAATATTTGCATATGGGTTTGCAGCATTTCAGATGGCTGGCACAACATTCAGCTGCCCATCTGTCTGTGTAATTGTTGTAGTCAGCGCCAAAAAAAACCTGAACACACACACTCACACAAAAACTCTGATAATGCTCATTACATACAATATCAAGTTCTCAGACAGTGTTTTCTACTGTTGTCTTGGCGAGGCATGTAAGATCCACAAAATTGTTGCTGTCAATTTTTTCAACTTACATTAAACAAACAAAAAACATGGGTTGAAACTGAAAGTAGCTATTCAATTGCATTATGTTGTCAAGAAAAACAAGGGGCCTAAATGATCTATGACTGTCTAAAGCTTTCTCATGGTTTGGCCATGTGTTTATCGACATGATCCATTGTGAGTGATCATGATATTCTTCTCTCTAAAGCTTCGGGACGGAGAGAAAGGGATTATATTGATTGGTTAAGAGCTTGAACGCCAGTAATTTCTATAGACCTTCTCTAAGTGTTTTTTTACTGCTGTCTCTGTGAGTTTATCACACTGTGCATACTGCTCTGCCTTCGCTTACCACTTTATGCATTCATATACTCTTTGACTAGGGTAATTCAATGACAGTCAATGCTCTGTCTCAGATTGCTAAGCCTGTTTGGAAAAGCTGTCTTTTGTTTAAGGCTTTGGTGGCTTTGGGGCTTTTGGTTTGTGTGTGTGCTTCTCCGAATGCACACATGCTTTTGTGAATGTGTCCTTGTTGATGCTTGTAGTAGTACATAACTGACGCCCCCCCCCCCCCACACACACACACACACACACACACACACCAACCCAAATACACATGTATTTTCTCAACTTTCTTCCTCACTTTCTTTGTTCCCTCAAGAGTTTGACTGATAGTTGTTGTGTTGTGAGTGGTTTTTGCCCATTGCTAGCTACCCTTGTGAAAAAGAAGTACAATTTAGCATACCTTTAAAAAATTATATACTTTATAACAATATACTTAAGTGCAAAATGTGAATTGAATGTGTTGTTGCATGTTATGTATAATTAAATAAAAATGTATCATAGTTTAAATTTATTTTAAATGCAATTAGTTGAACTTAAAGTGCTTTTTGACCCATTTAAGTGGAATCGAAGTACATCTGAATGTGACATTTCTTAATTACCTCTATTGAAATTTGGTTAAAGGCTTCTGGTGAATGTTTTGACAAGAATTTACGGTAAACTAAAATGTAATTTTTATTGAAACTTGTGTGCCATGTACTTAAATATATTTGTAATTCCCCATTTGTAGTGATGAAGTTGCATATTAGTACATTTTAAAATATATTAACTTTAAATGTAATATTGAATAACAGTTAAAATTATAATCATGTACTTTATACACATTTTTTTAAGATTTGATAAATAGTAAAATTCCATCAAATTAAATTGAATAATCCTTACGTAGTTTAATTGAATAATTCAACAATCCTTAACCAATTATTCAATTAAAATACGTAAGGATTTTTTAATTCAATTTGATGGAATTTTATTATTAATTTAATTGCGTAAATCTTAAAAAAGGCTTAATTTTTTAATGTGATTTAGTATTACATCGAAATAAGTGTACTTCTAAATCACTAAAACAATTATTTAAAATTCAAACTTTTTAAGTGTGCTTAAAGTAAGTGTGTAAAGAAACAGTACTACTTTAAGTACACTTAAGTGGTCTTTTATTTCATCAATATTATATTTTCTGCTAGGAAAAGTTCTTGAAAAATGTGCACATACAATACAATTAAGTTTTTTTTTTTTTTTTTAACAAGTCACTTTCAATGTAAGTTTTGGCTATTTTTCACCCGTTTTATTGTTTACAAAGCAAAAAATGTAGATTTGAACTACAAGAAGTCCACAATATGAGTCAATATCATATATATCCGTTGCATAAACAGTGCAGGACGAGTTTATTTCTCTTCTGAAAAAACCCTAACCAGAAGTTTTGGCAATAGTAATAGCGGCACTTCCCTTTGTATAAACCATTTAGTATTAGTTGTCAGTGATTTCTAGGTAGAAATCTAGCAGGTATGTAAAAGAGTAAAGCAAAATTGAACACAAAAGGAGTGAAGAAGTACAAAACCCGGAGTATTGACTTCTTATCAGCTCTCTGGCAGACACAAGCGCTCCGAGGAGGGCTGACCTACTTTACTCTTTGTGTTGGGTGTCTTATATAGATAGTGCTTTTAGCGGCAATAGGTTTTTTCTGTGCTTGTGTGGTTTTCAAGCCTTGTGTAGGTTTCTGTCTTAATGAGGAAAAGTCATTTCTCACTCACACTCGCTGCAATCGAAACCACAAGAAGTGCATATTATGGAAGGGATCATGTACAGTCAGCCGTTCATTATTGCAAGGGTGACCAGATCTTGTATATTGCTGTACATTATCCTGCTTATTGCACTGCTATAGTTGCCATTGCTAAATAGATAAATACATGGATGTGAACTAATGATTTGAGCTTAAATTATTTAATAATCTACCACCTCACTTTTAAAATCCAAATTCAACTAGAATTACGATGCAGGAAGTAATCTACCTAGCAACTATAACACTGTTACAATATTAAAAGATACATTTTTAATCTGCAATGAAAAAAGTTATGATCAGTAAAGTTATGACAACATATTTTTACATTGCTTTAACTCATCACAATAAGTTATGCAATTTTCAACTTGTTTTTATAAGTTATACAAGATTCAACTTTTTTTTTTAAGTCAGTTTAATGTAATTTAAGTTGAAATGACTTAAACATCCAAGTTAATTGTACTTAAAAAAATTTAAGGCAGCAATTTTTTTTTTTTTTTTTTACAGTGATCAAGCTCACATATTTATGTCTTCCTCTCTCCTCCAGGTCTTTAATTGTGTCTTGTTCTTTCAAGTGACATTTTTGTTTTATTGCTTCTAGTCATCTAAAGTTCATATCATAAAATAAATACCAAAGTCCTCCAGGGCTGTTTTTACTTCAGTTGATAGCTAATAGTTTTGATTCATATGTTAGTAGCAATTAATTATATAATTTGATTTGGTATAGAGTAGGCCTGTCACGATTATGAAATTTGGCTGACGATTAATTGTCTAAAAAATAATTGCGGTTATGGCGATTAATTGTCAGTTTTAGGGCTTTGACGATTAACTGTCTGTTTTAGGGCTTTGTGCTTCATTCATTAAATAATTGTGATAAATTTAATCCTTTGTAAGTTATCATTTTGCTGTGTAAGATTACAGTTAACACCTTTAAATATTAAATAAATATATTCAATAGCTATGACAATTTGTTTATTAAATTTAGTGAGTGTATAAATCAGCAGCAAAAAGTAATTTTTGAAAACATCTGCACAGTAATTTAATAAAATCTAAACATGTTAATAAAAACAAATGTGCACAAACCATGATAATATATGATACGCTTCAAAACAGAGCGGAACAAAGCGCGTATGCGCATCGCGGGTGCAGAATGATGTGCTTAATGCAACATGGAGTCACAGTGCGCAGCGCTGCACAAGTGCGCATTTAAAAGTTCACGGCACAAAGCGAAGAAATGTCGAGGGCACAAATCCTAGTGTATATCAGTCCAACAGTTTATTGATAATTTGTTTCTTCACAGTTTTAAACTCTAGTTATTGTGCGTCTGATGCCAATTCATAGTCCTTGTGCTGTGTAGGCACACGGTAGCAAGCGAGTCATTTAGAAACAGCAAAAAACTCCAGCAAAATAAAGTCATTTTATGCAAATCCACAGCCCTTTATCTACAGATCAAGCATTATAACGTCAATGTCACAATGGATAAAGTTTTACCGTGTATCCTGTCGTAACCGGACCACGCGCGCTGTTTGAATGCTGAACGGAATGATTGACAGCGGCAGTTTGAATGCTGAACGGAATGATTGACAGCTGCAGACAAGTTTGTGAACTTTAATTTAAAAATGTAAATATACTACTGTCCCTCACATTAAGCTATGAAATGGCTTCAGATGACTTTGAATATGTTGCTGGAAAACGTAATTAGTGCTTGTCTTATTTATTTTGGTCCATGACTCCCCCTTGTGCCGTAGGCCTATAAAAGAGCGCAATAATCGCGGTTGTCTGAAACAATCGCGGTTAGATCAAATAATCGCGATCAAACGGTTATTTAATTATCGCGACAGGCCTAGTATAGAGAGACTGTAGAATGACATAAGAGATATTAAAGTAAACGTACCATGTTGCCGCTTAATCACTATGGACTAAATACTATTCAGCCAACATTATACACACATATTTGATTGTTCAGTGCTGATATTGACCAATTAGAATTAAATACTATATTCCAGAGCGCTGTGCATTGAATATTCATATACATTTATTCATTTAGCAGCTGCTTTTATCAAATGTGACTTAGAAACGCTATTGTTAATGTAAAGTTTCTCTCTTTATACATTTTGTTGTGAGACACAAAGAATGTCTTTGTTTTAGATTTTGGAGTGTCTTAGACAACGCAGATATGTATGTGTGCATGCTTAACACACACACACACACTCATTTTGTCTTTGATCACAGTAAAGCGCTGTATTACCGTGGTGGGGGTTTGGAGGAATGAGTGCATGTTCATGTGTGTTTACCGCAGGGAGATGGCAGTGTTTGTTTCTTTATCTCTTTAAACTGGCATCTGATCTGACAGCCCAATGGGGCTTTGATAGCGGCGAGGTTGGCAGTCAGGGAAGTGATGATGTATGTTCACTTCATCTGACAAGTTGTTAGTTCTGTCTGGCATCCACACACGTACAAATACATCCCCTTTTCTTTGCCTCTTCTACTAGTCTAGATAGTCTGTTGTTGGCTCTGATGTTGTTATACGTCCCTCTCAGATTGAAGAACGTCGCTCTTCTTTGTCAGAAACTTACGTTTGTAAGTCAGAAAATTTAGCACATGTACTTCAGGCTCGTTGAGCTGTGGAAGATTCAGGATTGTTGAATCTAATTTATGACTAAAATTTTTGTATTTATTAAATTAATTATATGTGATAATGTATCAATATAAAGTGTGGTCATGAGTATGTATGTATATGTGTGTGTGTGTGTGTGTATGTATATATATATATATATATATATATATATATATATATATATATATATATATATATATATATATATACACTCACCTAAAGGATTATTAGGAACACCAGTTCAATTTCTCATTAATGCAATTATCTAATCAACCAATCACATGGCAGTTGCTTCAATGCATTTAGGGGTGTGGTCCTGGTCAAGACAATCTCCTGAACTCCAAACTGAATGTCAGAATGGGAAAGAAAGGTGATTTAAGCAATTTTGAGCGTGGCATGGTTGTTGGTGCCAGACGGGCCATATTTCACAATCTGCTCAGTTACTGGGATTTTCACGCACAACCATTTCTAGGGTTTACAAAGAATGGTGTGAAAAGGGAAAAACATCCAGTATGCGGCAGTCCTGTGGGCGAAAATGCCTTGATGATGCTAGAGGTCAGAGGAGAATGGGCCGACCGATTCAAGATGATAGAAGAGCAACTTTGACTGAAATAACCACTCGTTACAACTGAGGTATGCAGCAAAGCATTTGTGAAACCACAACACGCACAACCTTGAGGCGGATGGGCTACAACAGCAGAAGACCCCACCGGGTACCACTCATCTCCACTACAAATAGGAAAAAGAGGCTACAATTTGCACAAGCTCACCAAAATTGGACAGTTGAAGACTGGAAAAATGTTGCCTGGTCTGATGAGTCTCGATTTCTGTTGAGACATTCAGATGGTAGAGTCAGAATTTGGCGTAAACAGAATGAGAACATGGATCCATCATGCCTTGTTACCAATGTGCAGGCTGGTGGTGGTGGTGGTGTAATGGTGTGGGGGATGTTTTCTTGGCACACTTTAGGCCCCTTAGTGCCAATTGGGCATCGTTTAAATGCCACGGCCTACCTGAGCATTGTTTCTGACCATGTCCATCCCTTTATGACCACCATGTACCCATCCTCTGATGGCTACTTCCAGCAGGATAATGCACCATGTCACAAAGCTCGAATCATTTCAAATTGGTTTCTTGAACATGACAATGAGTTCACTGTACTAAAATGGCCCCCACAGTCACCAGATCTCAACCCAATAGAGCATCTTTGGGATGTGGTGGAACGGGAGCTTCGTGCCCTGGATGTGCATCCCACAAATCTCCATCAACTGCAAGATGCTATCCTTTCAATATGGGCCAACATTTCTAAAGAATGCTTTCAGCACCTTGTTGAATCAATGCCACGTAGAATTAAGGCAGTTCTGAAGGCGAAAGGGGGTCAAACACAGTATTAGTATGGTGTTCCTAATAATCCTTTAGGTGAGTGTATATATAATATATATATATATATATATATATATTAGGCTGCTGTCACTTTAAGATGCAAGGATCATGCATTTTCTTTATCAACTGTTTACATTCACTTAAAACATAACTTAAAGGGATAGTTCACTTTGAAATTAAATTTTGGTATGTTTTAGCTTACCTCAAGAGCATCCAAGATGTAGGTGTCTTTTTTCCGCAGTAGTTTCAATTTTGATATTTTTAGGTCAAACCGTTCTTGTCTGTCAGTCATATAATGCAGGTCTATGGTCACTATCTCAAAGAGCATGCACAGAAAAGTCCAAATTAAACAATTCCCCATCGTAAGTACACATTGATGGCCTAAGACACGAAATGAGCGGTTTGTGTGAGAAAATGAACAGTATTTATATCGTTTTTACCTCTACACAACCACGTCCAAGTGATCTGAGGGCTCGCGCGCTTCCTGGTGTGTGACGTGTGCGCACGTTATGGCTTAGTCTGTGCAAGCGCCGGAAAGCGCCGGACGTGATCTCGGATGTGTACAAGAGGTAAAAACGATATAAATACTGTTCGTTTTCTCACACAAACCGCTCGTTTTGTGTCTTAGGCCATCAATGTGTACTTACGATGAGGAATTGTTTAATTTGGACTTCACTGTGCATGCTCTTTGAGATAGTGACCATAGACCTGCATTATATGACTGACAGACAAGAACGGTTTGACCTAAAAATATCAAAATTGAAACTACTGCAGAAAAAAAGACACCTACATCTTGGATGCCCTTGAGGTAAGCTAAAACATACCAAATTTTAATTTCAAAGTGAACTATCCCTTTAAGCTCAATAAGCAGCGAAAACAAACTCAAATTAGTACTTGGACACTGGGTCTACTGGGTGTGAGCACAAAATCTGCGGGAATGCAGATAAAATTATGCGCAATACATGCAATTCCACGCCGAAATTCAAGCCCTGTAACACCAACAATATGAGTATTGGAAGGGTTTCAGATTTTTCAGTATCTGTGTATCAAAAAATCTATGTTTTTGACAACACTACATTGCACTTAGTTTATCATTTCAGATGCCTTCTTAAAAGACTACAATTGAAAACTAAAATGATCCAAAATTCAACTCTTCAAATTCATCTGTCTTCTCTTTTTTAGGTTCTATTAGTAGCGAGTCATCACATGTTTCCTCCCCGGTGACCAATCACATTTCTCCGGTCAGTACGCCTAAGCGGGTTGCCATGGGTACCAGCCTGATCCCGCCTACAGGCACCCCGCCTGTGGTCACCATCGCCCCAACTAAATCAGTCAATGGATTTTGGAGGTCTGAAGCACGTCAGGTATGGAGATGATAGAAAATCTATTTTTAGTCCATGTCTGTGAGCTCTGTGTTCCTCTATATATGCTAGTGTGTTCGTAAAAGTCTGATGTATCTGATATACCCTCTTAAAATTCCACACAGAAAACAGAAAATTTGTTTTTCATTTGTTGGGAAGTGGAAAAGAGAGGGAGAAATATGAAATTGTCTTTCAAGTTCATTTTATTTCCATCAAAGCTGATGACGAAAAAAGGCAGTCATGCTTATTTAAATCTTTCGAGATGTTCAGGTGTCCTAAAATCGTAGAATTTAAGTTTTGTGCTTTATTCATGTTTTTATTTCCTTTCAAATTAACTATTATCTGACCTGAGCACAAAAGAGTTGTAACTAGTGTGTGTGAGGTCATTCATTTGGTTGCGAAAATTAAAACCGTGTGTTTATGAAGCGACTTTTCTTTCCCTTTTCCTTCATCTTTGCCAATCAATACAAAGCGAAACATCCCTCCAGACCTCTTCATCCTCAGGGCTGATGTTATGTGTGTGTGGTCAGGAGGGCTTGACCGCAGGTCCCGCTCTGAAGAGGGATCGAGGTCCTGATGGGGTCGCAGGGTTTAAATTGGGCTGGATTAGTGCAAATGGGTTGATCTGTGGGTGTCCGGCATGTCCTTAGTTTCGGTGACTCTCAGGCGCGACCGCAAGATCATGCCAGAATGTGTGTGTGTGTGTGTGTGTGTGTGGATTCGGATGGATGGTTTGTTCAGCTATCGTTCTGTGTGGCTTTGAGTTTATTTAGCACTCCAGTCAGGGGACATCAGGAGAGACAATAGGCACTTTCCCCTGATCAAACTACCCTCTCTCTGTTTACACAAAGAGTCTTCTGTAGCTCTGCCTAGAGAGAGATAGGGAGAGAGAGAGAGAGAGAGAGGTTGTCTCTCTTCTTTATGCCTGTCTGGACCACACACACACACACACACACACACACACACACACACACACACACACACACACACACACATACGCGCTTGCTGTTTCATCTATAGACTCTATATTTGGAACCTATTTGAAACTGAATTGAGTCTGATTTACTAAACAGGGCAAATTAGTGTGAGAGCTCACTCCCATAAAAGATTTGATGGGAGTGGAAAGTTCTTCGTGTGATCTACTGGCGACGCACAAATGAAAGAACATAGACGCAGCCGGATTATTTAAATAATGAGCCGAGCAAATTAGCGTCTGGTTTAAGACATGCTTTTTTACGGGCGGTAAATAATTGCGCAAACACCAGTAAATTAACTAATACAAACCTTAGTAAATCACCTTGCATGATTCATTTAACCCTCTGGTGCTCTTCACGTGTCGGTCAAAAATGACTAGTTTTTTTTTTTTGTCAATGAAAATAATGTATTATATTTTTGTTTGATAATATTTTTTATTTAATAATTTGTTTTTTTAGGGGATTCTTTTATACTAAATTATATTTACGCTGCATTTATAATCCATTTATTCACTTTTTGAGCATAGACCTGAAAATTTAATTTCCAAGTTAAACTGTGGTCAATCTTGAATGCTTTAGAGCACAGACTTCAGTTTGATCTCTTTTCAAAGACGACACTTATATTGCTGAAGTGAAAAAAGTTTTAAAAAGTGAACGTGTATTGTTATGAAAAATGCACAAAAATGCTATTTAAAATTTTTATATGAAATAGATATTTTCAAAATCACATTTTACTATAAAACTGCAAGAAAATCAAAGCCATAAATCTAAACAAGTTGTGTTCCAAATTTGAGCTTGATGGCTCAAAAAATGAGCTTTCAGTAAGATTTCGTTTGGCTGCAGTACCAAAAGTTTCCACTAGATGAAATTCGTCTCCCATTAATTTCCAATGGGGTCATTTTCGACCGCGAGGAGCACAAGTGTGACAATTTTTTACAGAACCATTTGACCTTTTTGAATCCTGTCCATGATTTTATTTAATTTTTTTTATTTACATAGCAAGTGCCAAAACCTTTACCAAGTTTCGTACCATTCCAATAAAGTAAAAAATTCAACAACAACAACAACAAAAAAAAACGTAAACTTTTTGGTCAAAAATGACTGAAGAAGAGATCGTTTCATTCTTGTCTTTATAATCAGAATGTTCCATTCAGGATAAACTTGATATTATAGGATGCTCCACGCTAGAGCCTTTATGTAAACATATAATATGCAGCATTCGACCAATCAGTAACACTGACTCCACAAATATGCAAATAAGGACGTTAACCCAGAGTGTATTCATGTATTCTTATGAATACCCAGGATTAATTGTTAACTCTGGCTAATTATGAGCAGTGTGAAACGTGAAGCAAGATAACCCAGGATTGCTTTTGCCCTGGGTTTAGAATAACCCAGGGTTGAATATATTTAAAACGTGAAAAAACCCTACTGTAGTTTTTTTTCGTTTGTCATAAATTACTTCTGCCTCAGATCTCTCAGACGAAACACAATAAATAACACAAAAAAAATGAATGCGCATCGCGTTTTCATCCAGTGTTTTTTTTTATGCGACGTCCCAAAATTTGCATAAAAATAGGTGGATGGAAACATAACTAATGCAGCCTGTGTAATGGAAAAAAAAATACTAGTCAAAACTATGAAATTCTTGAGAATCCTTTATCAAGTGATTTAGCATAATAGTTTATTATTATTTCTTAGAAAAAAAGCATTAAATATTTAAAAAGGGTTTGTCCAAGTCATGTGATGCAGCCAACACGCAGGGAAAAAACATGGATATTATAGCATGTTTCCTAAAATATCAGATGTTTTATGACAAGGCAAGGTTAGTTCAGGCAGAAAATTGTATTTAAAACCTTTTTTGAAAATAATTATTAAGAATTGATTATGTACATTCACATGTATACTATTCAGGGTGTAAGGAAAATGTTTTTACTCTTTACTCAATCGTTTTAAAAAAACAAAAAAACATATTAAACCAACATGAATACAAAAAGGTACATTTCTAAGGAATTTTAAAATATATTTTTCTTTTCTTTATCTTGGACACTTTATTTGTCATTCTCCCAAATGCACAATTCAGCCCCAAACAAACACTGACTGTGTGAATGCAGTCATATACTGTACATTTCCATTAATTCTCACTTTGCCCAGCAATACATAGCACCTTATATATTAAATCATAATGGCTACAGCATATGTGATGCGTGTTCAATATTTATTGACGCAGATCTGCTGTATACTGACAGTTTGTTATACTTGCAAATTGAATTCATTGATGTATTATCTTTTGTTTTAAAAAATAATCTATTTATTTTTTCTATTTAAGTAAGTCAATAACACCAAAAAGTGTTGCAAAATAAGGAGTCTGATACTTTGTGTATGCACAGAAAAAATATTTTCTCACTCACTTACTCATTCACTCATTTAATTACTTGCTCAATTTCTCACTTACTCACTCACTACTCACTCACTCACTCACTCACTCACTCACTCATTCACTTATATTCACTCATTCACTCACTACTTACCAACTTACTACTCGCTCACTCACTTTCTCACTCACTTATTCATTCATTCACTCACTCACTAACTCACTTACTTTCTCACTTATATTCACTCACTCTCTCACCACCTTACTACTCACTTACTTTTTCACTCTCACTTACTAACTCTCTTACTACTCACACTCACTCACACGCTCACTTTCTCACTTACTTATTCACTCACTCACTTTCTCACTTATTTACTCACACTCACTCATTTACTACTCACTCACTCACCAACTTACTACTCACTTATTCACTCTCACTTACTATTTTACTACTCACACACACTCACTCACTCACTCACTCACTTATTTACGCACTCACTCACTTACTCACACTCACTCACTCACTCACTCACTCACTCACTTTCTCACTTCACTCACTTATTCTCACTTACTCATTTACTACTCACTCACTCACTTCACTAACTTATTCATTCACTCACTCACTCACTCACTCACTTTCTCACTTATTTACTCACACTCACTCATTTACTACTCACTCACTCACCAACTTACTACTCACTTATTCACTCTCACTATTTTACTACTCACACACACTCACTCACTCACTCACTCACTCACTCACTCACTTATTTACTCACACTCACTCACTCACTCACTCACTTATTTACTCACTCACTCACTCACTCACTCACTCACTCTCTCACTTATTTACTCACACTCACTCACTCACTCACTCACTCACTTATTTACTCACTCACTCACTCACTCACTCACTCACTCACTTACTTCACTCACTTATTCTCACTTACTCATTTACCACTCACTCACTTCACTAACTTATTCATTCACTCACTCACTCACTCACTCACTCACTTACTCTTATTTACTCACTCACTTACTCACACTCACTTATTCACTCACTCACTCACTCACTCACTCACTCACTTACTTACAGTATTCACTCTCACTCACTCTTTTACTACTCACTCACACTCATTCACTCATTTTCTCACTTATTCACTCACTCACTTTCTCACTTATTTACTCACACTCACTCACTTTCTCACTTCATTCACTTATTCTCTCACTTACTCATTTACTACTCACTCACTCACTCACTCACTCACCATAGGGAATTTTATATTTAATAAAACGTACAGCAGCAAAACCCGCATTTTTTCATTCTTACGTTCAGTGAGAGGGTGAAAATTGGTCATATACCTTTACATTATGAAGCATAAATATGCATAAAATGATATAATTAACATAATATGATATAATATATGATATAAACAAATATTTGTGTTCAGTGGTATTAATAAATCTGCAAGAAAATTCCCATGATGCCCTAATCATTAATGTTTTTCCCCTTTTAGGCGGATGCAGCACTGAGAGTGTCCGGCCAAGAGCGTTTGGCTCCAGATCGGCCTTTACCCGGCCAGGAGAAGACCTCCCTCTCTCTCCCTCCATACCTGGGTCCAGCTCACCCGTTCAGCATGACCCCCAGTGCTCTCATCCAAGACCCTCGTCTTCAAGCTCAGTCAGTCCCTCGCGCGTTCTCACACACGTTCTCATCTTACAGCGTATAGTCTTTTTTCCTCATTTGTTGTTGTTGTCTTTCTCTCTCAGCCTGTCCAGGCAGGTTCCTAACATGCTGCTAGCAGGAGCTCCGCAGGAGGAGTATCTTCGCGATGGCTTTCGTCCGTACGCCTCCGCTGAAGAGTTGCGCATGCCTTTGCTCCCTCTAGGGCTCAGCTCAGGAACCGCAGCCGACTCTCTCGCGTACTTTCACTCAGGATATTTGCCCCATCCCTCGCTTGCTTCATACAGGTATGTGATGTAGTTTTGGTGGTTCTTTTGAATATATATAGTACCTTCCTGTATTAGACCTTCGAACATGTTGAGCAAGTTTTTTTATTTGGTCTTAAAGGGATAGTTCAATTCTGTCACCATTTACTCGTCCTCATGTCGTTCCAAACCCGGAAGACTTTCGCTCATCTTCGAAACACAAATTACAATATTTTTAATGAAATCTGAGAGATTTCTGTCCCTTCATTGAAAGTCTATTAACCCAAAACTGAACACTTCAAAATGTGTTTTTAATTTCTCATTAATTTGTGTTCCGAAGATCAACAAAAGTCTGATGGGTTTGGAACGACATGAAGGGAGAGTAAATTATGACAGATTTTCATTTTGGTGAACTATCCCTTTAAGCCTAAAGTATACTTCAGTTTTGATGCAAATGCATATGTGTACCAACCAAATATTCATACTATGCTGATGACGAAATTTAGCTTATACTTTGGGCTTTAGTAGTATTGGTTGGGTCAAATGTCACCTCGTACAGGCAATTTTTTTCTACAGAATCCAGTTTATGCTGATTAATAACCAATATTACTCTATATTCACATAAAGATATGTTTACACAAAGAAATGGACCTCAAAAACATGCAGTATTTGGCTGCTGACAGTTCGTTAAGGCCATTCCCTGAGTTAAAAATCTGTACCTTGAATGCAGTATAAGTCACTGTGGATAAAAGTGTCTGTAAATGTTTATTTCAATAACTATATTTGTATTTGTCCTCAGATCCGGTAGCTGCTTATATTACACCACAATTATCACATTGCTGATAGTTATTGTTAGATGATTCAAATGTTTGGTTACCAGCGTTTTTTTTTTTTGTTTTTTTTTGTTTTTTTTGCTGATGCTGAATGGTGAAAAATATTGTGGATATGAGGTCTGTTCTTTTTGAATGTTCTATTGTTCAGTCATTTACCAAAAAATACTTAAAAAACGGAGTATTTCCCTATTGTAAAGTGTTGTTTCTGTTGCGTTTATACTATAATAAACATTTATTCAAATTTTATTGTAATGTAAACATCAATATAAAGTTATCCAATTATATTTAATAAAGTTTATTAAATATAATAAATATATTATATTCATTATATATTTATACCAGTTTTATTTTTTATTAAATTATGATTCATTTTATGATTATTAATTATTTAATTAGTTTTAATATATACTTAATATTATACTTAATTATACTAATATATTTATACTGTATAATATATACTATTTTCAACCCTCTCACTAAACCTAAGAATTAAATAGTCTATTTTACTGATATACCTTTTATTAACTAAAATAAAATTAATATTTGTATTCTATATAACACAAGTTTTTTTATTTAGTAAATTATGTGATGTATTTTAATAATTGTATATCATTTTGTATAATAATTTAATTATTAATTGCATATAATTATTCAATATTTAATTAGTTACCATAATTGTATGCATATATTTATATGCATACAATTCTACATAATATAAATGACCATTTTCCACCACTTAAATAGTGTGTTTTTGCTTTTGCAACTTTTATTAAATATAATAAGTAATATATATATATATATATATATATATATATATATATATATATATATATATATATATATATATATATATATATATATTATTAGATTATGTGATTTTTTTATATAGATTCATCCATTTAAATGAATTGCATATGATTATTAAATATTTATAAATAATAATAAAATGCATATATTTATACCGCATTTTTATATATATATATATATATATTAGGGCTGCACGATATTGGGGAAAAAATTACATTGCGATATTTTTTTCCCAACGATATATATCGCGATATTGCGAGCCATCAATCCAAGCTAAAGTCAATAATTAGCCTACCGTTCCATGTTATTAATAATTTCACTAATAAGCAAGCTTCATTACAAGTAACAAAAAGGCCACTTAATATTTTATTCCAGAAACATATTTCTCTCAGAATTCGGTGAACGTTCTACACAGGACCTAACGTTCTTCAGGTTCTAGGACCCGAAAAATTATGTTTTCTGTGCTGATTCAGTGACGCGTTCATGTAAACGGCACCTAGAACCAGCAAAAGTAATGATTCATAATATGTAAAATATTACAGTGAGTCATTTTAATTGTTTATTAATAAACAAGTGTTTTCTGTAAAGATGAAGTTGACAATTACTGACTCGCGATATTCGCAGCAGTGATCGGGAGAAATGCACTTTTCATACAGATTAATTTTTTTTTTAATGGTTCTTCTGTAGATAATAGTTATATTTCTATTTTTTTTATTATTATTGTTGTTTTTAGGTGAGTGAGGCGAGTAGACTACCTTTTATGCTGAGTTTCGGTTCATGGATGATAGCTTAATCTCCAGTTCAGGCGCTGGCTGCTATATTTAATTTTTAGGCTAGGCCCTATTTATTAAATCCAGAAAATTGGATAATGAAATACTGATTAAAATTAAGATACAATTAATACAAAACGAAATTCGTTTTAAAGAAAGTCTTTGTGCTTTCTGTTTGAGGTCTCTGTGAAAGTTTTAAAGCCGTCTTTTAGTGCGGCTTTCATAACGGTCGCGTGACGCATCCATAATGTCACGTAACATTGTTTTTTCCTCATAAATGCGAACACGAAACGATTTTTTAAAAAAGACAACCATCCACGACTTTATAACACTCCAGCAAAGTAGCCTACCTCTTTTTGGTCAACATCCTCCTTTTTGTAGACGAAATAGGCTAGTCCCAAATAGCTGATTTTGATTTTGTTGCGGAGGATCCTCTTCGTCGCGCAATTTTAGCTATAGGATTGCCAGTGAATGTTGGCTGTTGGCTGTGAGCGTGAGCGCGGCAGAGCAAACAATCACTGTGCAGGCACGCGGAACGCGTATGTCACCCTAGCAAAAAGCCATACAACAAACTCGTGTTTACTGTGTGCTACCGTTCTCTTACACTATGGGTGCTACTAACGTTACCCTTCGCATCGCATGTTCCGGCGATGTGACTATCGCTCATTTGCACATCGCGATGTCGATGTTAAAACAGAATATCGTTCAGCCCTAATATATATATATATATATATATATATATATATATATATATATATATATATATATATGTGTGTATATATATATATATATATATATATATATATATATATATATATATATATATATGTGTGTGTGTGTGTGTGTATGTATGTGTGTGTGTGTATGCATGTATGCATGTATGTATGTATGTATGTATATGTGTGTGTGTGTGTGTGTGTGTGTATGTGTATATATATATATATATGTGTGTGTATGTATGCATGTATGTATGTATATGTGTGTGTGTGTGTGTGTGTATATATATATATATATATATATATATATATATATACAATGATACAAAGTAGGCAATGATTTGTTAATGTTCTCATGGTTCTGACGTCCCTACATTACGATTTATGAGCGAGTTAATTTTCTCAGTTTCGTTTAAAATTTTAATCTGGATGGATTGGACTTTGTTTGTTTGTCTGCATAGAGCAAAAACATCCTGTTCTTTCATATATATATATATATATATATATATTCCATGGACACATTCCCGGTTTGATCCGTTATAAATAACCCCCTCAGCACGTCTCTTTGCGGGACTGAGCGGAGGTGAGACCGCAGTGACAGAAATAGGCAGTGACGTTGACGTCGGAGGGCCAGAGAACAGAGGTTAATGAAGAAGGGAGTTATTTCTAGAGGCTGTAATGCTCTGCTCTCTCTGTGTCTGATCAGGATGGAGGACTACTACAGTCTGTCAGCCCTGCGCTCGCATTACTACACGCATCCAGAGGGGGGAGCCCTGCCGACCCTACACCCGTCTGCTGTTCACCTGCCCATGCAGGGCGTCTTTTACCCTCCTGACATCACACACCAGTCGCTGTCAGCGCTGCACTCTGAGAGGTACACACACACACACACACACACACACACACACACACACCACGTATAATGGATGTCCAAGATGGAATTAATAATTAAAGTGGCTGCAAGGCAATTGGCGTTGTATTGAAATCATTTTGTCATTTCTCCAGACTTCATTTAGACTTTTTGTTGATAATTTTATTAACCTTTTATGTTTAATTTCTTTATTAAATATTTTTTTTATGTAATATGAATTTGTTTATATTTGATGTAATACTTAATAACATTAAAATATTAAATTATATATTTATTTTTATTTTATTATACTAATTTGTTATATATTAATAAAATGTTATTTTGTTTTTATATATGATATATACAGTAGTCAACATTTGAAGTGGATCAAAACCTTTCATCAAAGTTATACATGAATTTTGAACAATTCTCGTTCTTGTTTTAGGACAACTTTGATGAACTTTTTTGATCCACTTCAAATGTTGACTACTGTAGATTAATTCAGTGAAATTAATTACATATAATTATCACATATTTTAATATAAAGATTTTGAATACATTCATGTGTATGTTTATACTGCATAATATATAACCATTTCCCACCCTCTCACTAAATCTAATTGGCCGTTTTAGATATGGTACTACCTTATAATAAAAATAATATATTTATTCTATATTTATACCAGTGTTTTATTTATTTTAAAATTATGATTAATTTTGATAATTATATAGATCATTTAAATTTGATTACATATAATGTACAAGATGGAATTAATAATTATTATAGTGTGCAAATTGAAAATGCATTCCGAGCCGAACACGCCCCTGTCCCCGCCCGCCCTGTCAATCACTGTCAATCAAATTTTGCAACATTTTGCATATTACATTTCAAATTGAAAATTGTTTCTGCAGGTGTTTGTGTGTAAACACGATCTTTCCGTCATCAGCATAAGACATTCTCCCATATATCACGCGCACATGTCACCTTGACACACACAAACGCGCTCTCGCCATCTTCTCCAAACATCATCAACACTCTCCTGTGTTCCTGCGGACTCTATTCTTCTTGTTCCTGTTGAGAGTGTTGCATCTCACACCATTTGTGTGTGTGTGTGTGTTTCGACCCTCCGCAGGCTGCAGATGGAAGAGGAACTCCGCCAGCAGGAGAGGGAAAGAGAACGAGAGAAAGAGAGAGCGCGTGAAATCGAACGAGAAAGGCATTGGGAACAGGAGGTGCGGAGAGAGAAGGACAGAGAGCGAGAGAAGGAAAGAGAGGTGGAGATTAAGAAAGAGCGAGGGAGAGAGATCCAGGCGGTCAAGGCCATGGAGAAACGCCACCTGAGCCACGAGCCGCTGGCGAACCAACACTTGATCTCTCACTCGCAGTCTCATCCGTACGCACACCGGCAGCACATGAAGGAAAGAGCCAAGCTCGAGGAGAGACTCGCTGCTAATAGAACGGGTAATTCAACACACTATTAACAAAGCACTTAAAGGGCACCTATTATGCTAAATTCACTTTTAAATGGTGTTTGAACATAAATGTGAACACAACCACCCTATAATGGTAAAAATCCACCCACTCCTTTATTAAATCCCCATAAATCATAAGTAGTGTCTCAGAATAAGCCGTTTGCAGTTTCAGAAATGCTTAGGCCCCGCCCACGATTGCCTATTAGCATAAACTCAGTGAGCTGTACACAGTCCGCCATGTTTATCGACTCGCCAGAGCATTTAACGGCAGCATTCAAGTAAGAAATGTATTCTTATTAAAGCTACTAAAGTTATTCAGTGATTTTTCTATTTTTCTTTTGTTGTTTGATTCATATTAACAACATATATAGCAGGAGGTGCTGTATATTACGCTGCTTTCACTTTAATACACAGATCTAATAAACACATGTGATTTCTTTCCCTGCTGTTTACGTTCACAGACATAAACGACTGTGTTTATGAGAACGTTATGTGTTTTTGACATAACCTTGTCAAAAATCTGACAGTTTAAGCGCAACAAGACATGAGAGAGAACTTAGTTTAATACTTAGTTTAAATGCTCTGTTTAGTTCCCGTCTCTATGAAGCCCTGCCTTCTGAAAAGCACACTGTGCTCTGATTGGTCGGATGGACCAGTGTGTTGTGATTGGTCAACCGCTTTGAGTGTGTTTGGGAAATGTCATGCCACTGACCATATCTGCGAGTTTCAACACATTAATAACTAACTAACTTAAACTAAATGATTTTTTTGCGTATTGCGTATGGGTGGGAATTATTTAAATGAAGAATAATGTGACGTGTTCGATCCTCAAACAGAAACATTACACACTAAAGAAAGTAAGGAAAAGCATAATAGGTCCTCTTTAAAGGGACGTTCACCCAAAAATGTACATTTTGTCATCATTTGTCATGACTTTCTTGTAAAACACATTTTGAAGAATATTTCGGCTGTTTTTGTCCATAAAATGAAAGTCAATTGGGTCCAAAATATTCAAGGTCCAAAAAGGACATAAAAGTATCTTAAAAGTAGTTCTTATGACCTGTGCACTATTCCAGGTCATATTAATTTATGAGGAACAGATTCAAATTTAAGCCAAAATATGAATATGACCCGTGATGAAGAAGAAATAATGGGATGATGCAAAAGTGTCAAAGGTTATCAGTTATTAATATAGTCTGATGAATCTGGATACAGTAGGTCTATGTTCGCTGCCAGCGAGCTGTTAGACATGCTTTGACGGCAATCTCATGGAAGTCAGAAGGTTTTATGGTTGCTCTCCATAATTGTATAATAGTAAATGAATGAGAGCATTCATGTGAATCCCATGATCCATGATGAAAACACCCTCATGCTCACAGCTAAACACTCAGGATCCATTAGGGTCTCTTTCCAAAGCCTTCATCTCTCAAACACCTGGAGAACTTCGGTGTCTCAGCACACAGTTCAGAGCTGTGTTTGAAGCATTTGAAGATGTCTTATTGTTGTAAACCGTGTTCTTATTGTTCACCAAAACTAAAACGTATGTAAAAAATTTAAATAAATTTTTTTAATTGAACTTAAACTTAAAAAAAAAAAAATACATGAAAAAATTTGAAATGTTGCCTTTGGCAGCTAAGTGAATTAAATAATTTGAAGTTGAGTAATAACATAACTAAAACTGAAATAAAAATAAATTACAGCTAAATAGAACTTTTTTTAAAAAAGAAACAAAAATGAATAAAAATTACTATTTTGTTACAACTTTGGCTATTGACTTTTAAAATTAGAATAAGTTGTTAGTTGTCTTGGAAACTTATTGAAATAAATGAGCATAAGTTATAAAATGAACTACAATAAATTTAAACAAATAAATACAAACAATTAAACTTATTTCAGTTTGGATTATAGTAATTTTAGTACTTTAATTTAAGCTTGTTTATTTCCAATTTTCCAATTTACAACTTATTTTATTATTAATATTTCTGTTTAGCGTTAACTTATTTTATTTCAGTTTTTGTTTTAGTAAAGAAATATTTTTAAAAATAAACTAAAAAGTAAAAACTTAAAAAATGGAAATTAGAAATGTTGCCTTGGCAGCTAACTGGAATAAGTTAAAGTTGAAGTACTAAAATTACTACTAACTAAAACTGAAATAAAAATAAATTTAAGTTAAATAGAAATATTTAAAATTCTAATACAAATTACAAAAGTTGACAACTCTTAAAAATAAAATAATTTGTTAGTTGCCTTGACAACTATCTGAATTAAATAAGCTTAAGTTGAAGTACTAAAATTAATTTATTTTTATTTCAGTTTTAGTAATTATAGTACTTCAACTTAAGCTTTTTAATTCGGTTAGTTGCCTTATTTTAATTAACAAATCATTTTTTATTTGAAAAATATTTCTATTTAGCTTTCTTTTTTTTTTCAGTTTTAGTTTTTGTAAAGCTAAATACAAATATATAAAAAAGAAACAAATAAATTAAATGGAAATTAGAAACAATTTAAGTACTAAAATGACTAAAAACAATAAAAAAAAAAAATTAAGATAAATAGAAATATTTTTTAAATGAAAAATAAGTTAGTTGCCAAGGAAGCAAACTGAAATAAATGAGTTTAAGTTAAATTACTAAAATGACTCAAACTGAAATAAAAATAAATTAAAGATAAATAGAAATAAAACCTAAACAAAACTAATAAAAATGAACAACATAAAAAAAGACAACAAAATATAAATAAAAAGCTCAAATCAAATATTCAAAATAAGATTGTTTCCGAAGACAAAAGCTGTTTCTTGGTATTGCTATATAATGGATGACGTTCCCATTCTTGGTCCTTCTAGTTTATTTAGTAGATATTAATGAAATATTTACAGTTGTTTCACTTTGAGAAGAACTTGTTTATTCATCTACGCATCTCTGGTCTCTCAATACAGACAAAACCAAAGAAGCGTCGCTGCTCATGCCACAGTCTGGCCCGTACTCATCCTCAGGAGCTCCTTCCTCCCTCTCCGCCTCAGGCCTCGGCCTCTCCTCAAGCCTCCAGTTTGGGAAAAGCCACATGCCCATGGGGACTCCCATGATGCTCCAGCGGCAGGAGGAGGACGACCGATGGCTCGCCAGACAGAGAGCAGCGCTGAAGGTGGAGAAAGCGGAGTTTCAACAGCAGGAGAAGCACCAGGATGTTGGTCGGACCGCAGAACCAGTGGAACCACAGAGAGAGACGCACAGGTGGGTCACAGATGAAGGGAAACTCCAGCTTAAAAATCCCCCATAAAACACTGCAGGCATTGTGTGTTATCACACTGCCCTCTTGTGGCGCACTCTAGAAATGTTTTCTCGTGTTTCAGGTACAGCTCACACCGGAACGATGTGGGTGTCAGAGACTTATCTCAACCCTTGGGGGCACCGCCTCCTCTCATCACCCCTAAAGCTGTTCCTCGGGACCATCACCCCTCTTCATCCACTCCCAGCACTCTCTGGAACCCCGTCTCCCTCCTCAACTCGCCCTCAGACCGGCCTCTGTCCCACATCCATCCTTTCTCAGGCCACACCAGACCAAAAGCTCTGGAAGAGGATGTCAGGCCCTCTTCCCTGCGGGGGAACAGCCTCCCGGAGTCTGGGAAATACCTGGCGGATCTGGAGAAATCCACGCGGACCTTCCTGAACCAGCAGAGGGTCTTCAGCCAGTCTGCGGCTCCGGCTCCGGCGAGGACGGACCCCATGATGGTGTTCGATCAGGCTCTGCAGGAGCACAGGAGGCTCCTCAGCAAACTAGACCTGGAGGAGAAGAAGCGCAGGGAAGCCAGAGAGAAGGGTAGGAAGTGCTAGAAAAGATCAAAATGTCTTTTATTTATTTGTTTGCCAGACAGAGAACCGAAGGTGGAGAACGTATAAGTATTTGTGTGTTTCTATCTATCTATCTGTCTGTCTGTCTGTCTGTCTGTCTGTCTGTCTGTCTGCCTGTCTGTCAGTCTATCTATCTATCTATCTATCTATCTATCTATCTATCTATCTATCTATCTATCTGTCTGTCTGTCTGTCTGTCTATCTGTCTGTCTGTCTGTCTGTCTGCCTGTCTGTCAGTCTATCTATCTATCTATCTATCTATCTATCTATCTATCTATCTATCTATCTATCTATCTATCTATCTATCTATCTATCCATCCGTTTATCTGTCTGTCTGTCACTCTATCTATCTGTCTGTCTATCTGTCGCTCGCTCTATCTGTCTGTCTGTCAGGCGTTCTATCTATCTATCTATCTATCTATCTATCTATCTATCTATCTATCTATCTATCTATCTATCTATCTATCTATCTGTCTATCCATCCGTTTATCTGTCTGTCTGTCGCTCTATCTGTCTATCTATCTATCTATCTATCTATCTGTCGCTTGCTCTATCTGTCGGTCAGTCGTTCTATCTATCTATCTATCTATCTATCTATCTATCTGTCTGTCTGTCTGTCTGTCTGTCTGTCTGTCTGTCTGTCTGTCTGTCTGTCTGTCTGTCTGTCTGTCTGCCTGCCTGCCTGCCTGCCTGCCTGCCTGCCTGCCTGCCTGTCTGTCTATCTATCTATCTATCTATCTATCTATCTATCTATCTATCTATCTATCTATCTATCTATCTATCTATCTATCTATCTATCTATCTATCCATCCGTTTATCTGTCTGTCTGTCACTCTATCTATCTGTCTGTCTATCTGTCGCTCGCTCTATCTGTCTGTCTGTCAGGCGTTCTATCTATCTATCTATCTATCTATCTATCTATCTATCTATCTATCTATCTATCTATCTATCTGTCTGTCTGTCTGTCTGTCTGTCTGTCTGTCTGTCTGTCTGTCTGTCTGTCTATCTAGATTCAAGATTTCTTTACATTTCCATAGCATTCATAACAGTATACAATATATATAAATAAATAAATAAATAAATATAAAAAAATAAATAAAAACATTTTACATGAAAATAAACATAGCAATACAAATGTTTAATCTTCTAATATATATATCAGTGTCTCTGGCACAATAAACCAATGTATCAGCCAATGTTTATATATATGCACTCAGGTTCATCTTCCATCCATATTGTGTCTTTCACTTCTGTTCTAATCTTCTGTTCTTATGTTTCAGGTTATTACTATGAATTCGATGACTCTTATGATGAGAGCGATGAGGAGGAAGTGCGAGCTCATCTGAGAAGAGTCGCCCAGCAGCCTCCTCTCAAACTAGACGCATCTACAGAGGTACAGTGACACATTTCAGCAGCGCTCCCACAACTACAATCTATAAGCTACCACGAGTACAATACTGCAACCATACTGCCATCCATGCTGGGAACACTACTAAAACTGATCTCTCACAATAGCTGTTTCCATCCAAAGTTGCGAATTTAACTTGTGCACAAAAGTGGAATATATCATAAAACATTTGTGAATAAAGCAACGTTTCCATCCCATGTGTTCAAGAGAACAAAATCGTCACTTTCTGTGAAATTGGTGCAAAATATCTGTTATAAAAAAACACTGGCTCATTTTGGACATCATAAACGACGTCTCGGAGCACACAGACGAAATACAATAAACTCTGTCATGTTATCTTTCATTCGGATGCTAGTGTTTGGGAACGCAATCGTGAGAGACACTTCTGGGAGGTGATTATCCCAAATCATTTTGATGACAGACTTTGGCTCAGGCTTTTCAGAACAGCCAAAACGAACATTTGAGATTCTGTGCGATACGATTGGCCCGTCTGGTAGTCCAGTTATCCAATCACATCCACTTGTGAGGCAAAGTCTTCTTATTAATTGACTCAATTGAGCGCATACATTTTTTATACGCATTTTTAGAATTAATGTGCATCTTGGTGTTTTCATCCAGCATTTTTTTACGCGATATCCCGATGTGCGCATACAGTACATATAGGTGTATGGAAACATAGCTTGTGACGGTCTGTTTGTTTTCTCTCTGCAGAAGACAGAGTTTCTGGGTTTGTTTGGACTGACGACTCTCTCTAAGCGAGATGAGCTCCTGGAGATGAAGAGGAGGAAGAGGAGGAGGATGATGCAGGAGAGAAACCCTTCACCCTCAGCGGTGCAGAGTAAACGAAAGACTCCCTCTCCTCCCCTCACCACACGCTTCACCCCGGAGGAGATGGACCGCACCGCTGAACTCGACGACAAGAAACACTTCCTCAGCATGTTCCACCTGAACCACGTCAGTCTGGACGAGAGAAGAAGTACGTGTAGGACACACACCAACACACTGAAAATTTGGACAAATACTGTCACAGTCACACTTCCAGTGGTGAAGATGCTGGAGAACTTTACATAATAATAATCTAATCATGTGTACATAAATATTAATAAATACAAAACGAGTATTTATAGTGTGTGTGTATATATATATACACATATACATATACATATACATGCATACATACATACATATAGATAGATAGATTATGCTTATGAAAATATTATAAAGTATTACCGGTATATTATATGGATTTATGGAAATATGCATAACATTCAGAATTGTACTGAATATATTTTGCTAATTTAAATGCCATGCAGGAACACAACTTAAGTAATGATTTAAATAAAATCATTTTTGTTTTTTGTTCATTGAAATGAACTCTGAACTGATTTGCTAAAATGAATTGGAGAAAGAGAAGATCCTTTACAAGAATGATTTCAGATTTGTTTTAAAGGCTGAATGCATTAAAAAGTCATTATTTTTTCTTTTCTTTTTTTTTTTTACCTCAGAGAATAAGAAGATTGAGGACTTGCTGGAAGCCATCAAACAGAAAACTGTAACTTTGGACACCCTCAGATACGCCTCAGATCCACCCTTTTCTAGCCCGTCTGCTTCAGCGTCTGGTAAGATCGACAGATACAGATACGGCTTTAACCAAACGATCAGGCTTTGCCATTAAAGTCCTGTTCTATTCTTTTCCCATCATACAGCTGTCTCACATCTCAATCAGTCCGTCAGTAATGTTCACCCTGAACCCCTAAATCACTCACCCCAGTACCCTCCGCCTCAAGACCCCCCGCCACTGGCTCCTCTCCAGGCTCCAGGCCAGCCCAAGATGACCTCCCCGAGCAGAAGAGGCCCGAGCCTGCAGGCCAGTGCTCGACAGACCCTCCGGCCGAAGGAACGGCCTCCTGGACTCAACGGAGTAAAACTCCAGGTCTGGGAACGAAGAAACTCTGAGGACTTCGCACAGCACTTCCATCAGTCTGTGCTGCAGTCCACTCAAATATCCCAGCAGAAACAGAAAGGTGACGTTGGCTACCCTATATCTATATTTAAGATAATGGGCCCTATTTTAATGATCTAAGCGCATGATCTAACAATGCGCCTGAACACACCTCTTTTTTCAGCCCATGGGCACACATACTGGCACAAATGCATTTGCTATTTAAACAATGTGGAGCAGGACGTGAAAATGATAACTGCGTCAGGCTCAAACTAGCAAAAAACACTTGTCGCACCTGGCACTGCATTGTGTCCCGGATGTATGATCGGGCCCAATGTATGTAGATACATATTACCGGTATAGCCTGCGTGACCTTTTTTTGCGTGTTCCAACAGGTGCTGCTATTGGAGCGAACGAGCAGTTCGACCCGCCTGCACATCCACCTCCAGACCTCCAGAGGGCGCTCAACAAACTCCCTAATGGACAGACCAATGGCCACTCCTGCCATTTATCAGCCCTCCACGACTCTCCAGGGGTGAGGAATGACCTTTCAGCCGGGGAGGGCATCAGTTCAGATGAAGACGAGGAAGAGGAGTCCTTCAGTCCTAGGTGGAATGGGATTGAATCTATATTTGAGGCGTACAAGGAGTACATGGAGGGTGAGTTTACAGCATATTGAGATTCAAACTTACGTTATTTGGATAAATATGTGAACATGAGGAACTTTTAGCAAGTTGAAAATGCAACTGAGCAGATAATTGAATAGTGGTGTTAAAGGATTCGTTCACTTCAGATTTAAAATTTCGTGATAATTTACTCACTCCCACGTCATTTAAGATATTCATGTCTCTCTTTCTTCAGTCGAAAAGAAACTAGGGTTTTTAAGAAAAAGTTTCAGGATTTTTCTCCAGATTGTGGACTTCAACGTGAACCAATGGGTTGAAGGTACAAATTGCAGTTTCAATGCAGCTTTGAAGTCTCTACACGATCCCAGCCGAGGAATAAGTGTCTTATCTAGCCAAACCATCGGTCATTTTTGGAAGAAAAACCCCCCAAATACATTTATATACTGTTTAACCACAAATGCTCGTCTTGCACTAGCTCTGTGATGCGCCACACATTACGTATTCACGTTGAAAGGTCAAGCGTGACATAGGCGGAAGTACTGACCTAGTGTTTACAAAGCGAACGTGCAAAGACTAAGTCAAACGCCCTTTACAAAAAAAATACAAAAAATAAAAGGTAAAACAACGATGTTGGATGATTTTGAAGTTGGAGGAGAAAATGAGATGCCGTTTTGCGCCCTAGCCTACATTTTCCACCTACGTCAGGTTACCACCTGACCTTTCCAACATGATTACGTAATGCATGAAGTCGTGGACGTGCAAGACGAGCATTTGTGGTTAAAAAGTATATATATTTTAAATAGTTTTTAGAAAATGGCTGATCGTTTCACTAGATTAGACTTTTATTCCTCGGCTGGGATCATGTAGAGACTTTGAAGCTGCATTGAAACTGCAGTTTGGACCTTCAAACCGTTGGACCCTGTTGAAGTCCACTAACTGGAGAAAAATCCTAGAATGTTTTCCTAAAAAATCTTATTTCTTTTTGACTGAAGAAAGAAAGACATGAATATCTTGGATGACATGGGGGTGAGTAAATTATCAGGAAATTTTCATTCTGATGTGAACTCCTCCTTTAAGGTGTGGTCAAAATTGTGTGTATTTTCAATAGTGAGCGATGTATGAAGCACAGCTCACACAGAGGTCACTTTCAAATCAAGCATCTTTCTGTTGGTCAATGTGGCAAATCTGTGTGACAAACTTAAAAACACTACAAAATCTGCATGGGGAAATCTTTCACCCTCATGAGAATTCACCAATCGTGTGAATTCTTATTGAAATGACTGGAATTCATCTCAAATTCGCCAAACAACAGTAAATGTGAGAGCGCCTTTAGACTGCATTGATTTGTCTGTGGACAGGATATAGTCTTTTCTGAGTGTTTTTTACTGATGATTATAGTGATTTACTTTGCTTTCTCTTTCCCCGTCTGTCTCTCAGAGAGAAGTATAGAGCACCAGGTTCTCCAGAGTGAGTGTAGACGCCTAGAGACGCAGCATTACAATCTCACTCTGACCGCCGAACAGCTTTCTCATAGCATGAGGGTAAGAATATATTATTTTGGTATCTCTATATAGGTTTTTATATTTTATGTTTTATTATTTTTGCACAGAAAAGGTTTTTTCCACACCAAAATTACGTTAACACATTGTGGCTATCCTATTGAAAAAGTAAGGGGGGTGGGTGGTGGGTGTTATTGATTTCCATTAACCCCTAAATGCATGAATGTTTCGCCAATCATTATTACATATTCGGGTCTTTAGCGACCCTGATCTATATCTAACACGGATGGATCTCTACCTGTCGCTGTGATAAAACACGTAGCTGTGATATTAGAGTAACAATTACAGAAGAATAAAATAAAGCATATTTTGTTATATTTTGGAGCTTGGAAGCGTTCAGTTTGAGCAGATGTTTAATACCATCATCACTGTCCTCGTCAGAGCTCATTTCCCAGTACATTCAGCATCTGCCTCATATTCGCCATCTCAAACATATTCTCAAAACTATCTTTTTCAACATCTACAAAAATCAATATTTTGATCGCTGACAGCTTCTTCACCAGATCCAGTGACAGTGACAGTAATATTTGACTGCGTTCAGTACTTGCTCTGCAGTAAATCACAGAGCCATTTCAAGTTTTGCTGATGATACTTCCTATTCTTTTGTTCTCTGCCTGCGGTATCTATGAGTGAAACTTAACTTCATCATTGTGTATCAGACACTGCCACCTTGTTGAATAAAGGTGAATTGCACTTATTCAGTCATCAAAGATTTAATTATTGTTGTGCAGAAAAAAAATACTTGCACTGTTACACACCTCAGGTCATTAGCTATGGAAGCTTGTTTCCGCCATAGAATAAAATATTTTAAAAGATAATTGCGAGTTTACATCTCACAATTCTGACTTTATTTCTCAGAATTGTGAGATATAAAGTCAGAATTATGTGATATAAAGTCGCAATTATCTTTCAAAATGTTTCATTCTGTGGGAGAAACAAGCTTTCCATAGCTAACAACTGCGAGAAATAAACTCGCAATTCTGACTTTTTTTCTCATAATTGCGAATTTATATCTTGCAATGCTGACTTTATAATACGCAATTGCGAGTTTATATCTCACAATCTCAGAATTGTGAGATATAAACTCGCAATTGCGAGTTATAAAGTCCAATTCTAAGGAAAAAAAGAGTCTATATCTCTCAATTCTGACTTTATAACACACAATTGCGACTTTGTCATGCAATTCTGACTTTATATCTCCCAATTGCGTGTTATAAAGTTTATTAGAAGTTATTTCTCGTAATTGCGAGTTTATAACACAATTCAGACTTTATATCACGCAATTCTTACTTTATAACACAATTTTGAATTTATATCACACAATTCTGACTTTATAACACATAATTTCGACTTTATATCACAATTCTGACTTTATAACTGGCAATTGTGACTTTATATCACGCAACTGTGAGAAAAAAAGTCAGAATTGTGAGATAAAACATCACAATTACCTTTTTTATTTTTAATTCTGTGGCGGAAACAAGCTTCCATAGTTAGTGACCCTATAAAGTTTTTTTACAAATAAGGTGGATAGTTTGAAAGTAGGCATATTCGGACGCAGGGCATGACTTTTTCTCTCTTTCCCCATATTTAGGAGCTGTTGGCACAGAAGCACAATCTGGCGCTGAAGAGAGAGCGCATGCAGGCCGAACTGGAGCACTTCAAGAAATGCTTGGCATTGCCGCTGCTACACTGGCACAGAGGATACTACAACAGGCCTTCGCCGAGGTGACCTTCCTCGCATTTATGATGGACGTGCTGATGAAGAGTGGCTGATCAGTGTAATAGCTGAGAACTTAAATTACTAAACGTGTGATTTCAGCTTTGGCACGAGAAGATAGACAAAGCTATCGGTCATTGTTCGGTGCCAATGTCTGACGCCTCACTGTGACTCCCTGCACTACAAGTCCAACCACTATATACAGGAACTAATCTCTGAACAAAACAGGCATTCAGCATATCCATTACTTGACGGATCAATCTGACGGGACGTTTGAAAGACCAAATGCCAAGAGGTGCAGAAAACCAACCCAGAGCTGTTCACATGCAGATGGCTCCTGGAAATGAGTTCAAATCTAGTTCAAATGTTTTAATATTTATACAGTTTTTAAAGGAATATGATTATGTAAAATACTGTCAAATCGCTTTTTGTATGTTTTTATTATTAATGATGAATTATAAAAAGGACTGTAGTTTGGAAAATAAATATTTTAATGTTTTTTGCAGGGGAAAATGTGTTAAGGTACTGCTGGTCAGAAATGTTGGTGAAAGACAGAAATGAAGTGGGTGGACTTGAGTTCTCAATTCAAATGGTTTAATATGAAAGTGGTTGTCTAGTACTATTTTAACAGTGTTCCTGTATATTTTGTAATTTTCTCTGTCACCCATTAAACCAAAAGTCCTGTTACATGTTCTAGTACATGGCTGTTCGAAAATAAACCAATCAAATGTGGCTATCACTTTATAATCGCTTTCATTAATGACACTTTAATAACAAACCGCAGACCAGCAGTTCATGTACATTCAAGTATGAATATACTGATAATACATGAATCAGGAGTACATTTGTGAATGTACATGAATTATTATGGAGGACCATTTGTGCCAAGTCAGTCAAGCAATCGATCATTATGTGGATGATGGAAAAAATGTATTAATAAATATAACTAATGAGTAATTGAGCATATATAAATAATAATGAAATATTAAGAATAACCAATTCAATATAATATTTTCTGTAAAATTCATAAAATAATTGACTTCTAAGATGATTATGAAATGGCACAAATAGGCCCTTATAAATGAACATTCTGTTAAACATTATATGATGGTCATTTGATACTGTTTGTTACAGACTTGTTAAAATCATGGAAATAATTATAAAGTGTCACCCAAATGTTTGTTTGTATAATTTATTTTTCAACCCAGCTGCCATGAGAACAGTCATTTAGGTTGTGTATTTTATACAGACTTTAGTGCCACAAAGTTTTGTTGAACAAACCTAAATGAGCTGTCGCTGTGTTATTAATTATGACACAAAATCACACCTCATGTGTTGGATTTGAAAGAAACGTCCAATGCTACAAGTCGAGAAGTGTCTGTCTTAAGATGTTTATTCTCCATTTTGTCTTTGACACTTAAAACGCAGACCTAAAAGCCTGTAGTTATTGTATATTGTTTAAAACAAGAATGGCGAATGGAAATCTGTGTAAGAAACGGAAAGGAAACGGAACAGCCATTGGGGGCTGAAATGTTTTTTAGTTGTAATTTTTAGTGGAATGAAATGTGATTTAATATATTATTTGTTGAAGGTAGAAATACTTATTTATGGATATATAGGTGTATATGCTGATAAAAGAGTTTGAAAAAATTATTTCTTGCCATATTTTGTTTACAAAAACTCTTAAGAAAGAAATGGACATGATTCATTCGCATACGTAACATGATCTTTCAGTTGTTTCTTGACTCTATATGATTTACAATGCAGCAAAATAAACAACTTGATATTTAAATGATCTCTGGTCTTATTTCATTTTCCAATTTTCTTAGGCTGGACCACTACTGTGTATGCATGCATGTATATATACAGTATTATGTATATCTAGCAAGTTTTTCACGTCCAGCTCTTGTTAACAATTATATATCACTTATAAATGATTAGATATACAAATGAATAGCAGTTATTAAGATTGATGTGGTTTGGAATTGGTAAAATGTGCTTAATTAAAACCATCCAGTTGGACTGCAGTGTACTCTCAACGTAAACAAAAGTAACTTGCAGTCAGTTTGTGTTTGCTGTTAGTTACAGAAGGTTACCAGGCTGTTGTTAGTTCACTCCCTCTTTGCTTCACATTGTTCTGTTGAAGCGTGTACTCCAGTTTGTCCCCTGCAGTGTTTTTCATCACAATGCTTCTTCTTCAGCATTGCGTCTCAGACCTGAAGGCCACCTTTATCTAGTTTAGCAGGTCATTCAGGTCCTTGATCCACAGCTTTGAAACTATACTCCACCTGTGATGCAAATAATCAGTCTTTGCAGAGATGGTTATATAAAGTGATTTTACCAGTCTTATTTGCTAGAATGTTTATAGGCCTATGCTCCTAACCCATAACTGTTAAAGGGATAGTTCACTTTAAAAAAACATTTTGGTATGTTTTAGCTTACCTCAAGGGCATCCAAGATGTAGGTGTCTTTTTTTCCGCAGTAGTTTCAATTTTGATATTTTTAGGTCAAACCGTTCTTGTCTGTCAGTCATTTCATGCAGGTCGATGGTCACTGTCTCAAAGAGCATGCACAGAGTCCAAATTAAAACAATTCCCCATCGTCCAAATTAAACAATTCCCCATCGTAAGTACACATTGATGGCCTAAGACACGAAATGAGCGGTTTGTGTGAGAAAACGAACAGTATTTATATCGTTGTTACCTCTTGAACACAGCCGCGTCCAAATGATCTGAGGGAGCGGGCGGGTATAGATATATACACTAGACGTCACCTTGGCTACTGCAGTTCATTGGAACGAAACCGTAGCCAAGCGACATCTAGTGTATATATCTATACCCGCCCGCGGGAGGGTATAGATATATACACTAGATTTCACCTTCGCTACTGCAGTTCATTGGAACGAAACCGTAGCCAAGGCGGAAAAAAAGACACCTACATCTTGGATGCCCTTGAGGTAAGCTAAAACATACCAAAATTTTATTTCAAAGTGAATTATCCCTTTAAACCACAAGTTAAAGGGATAGACAGTTCACCTAGAAATTAATATTCTGTCATTTCCAAACCTTTTTTCCCCATAGAGCGAATTTATGAAGAGTTTATTAAAAGTGAATGTGGACTGGAGCTGTTGAGCTCCATGACCAAAAAGTGTCATAAATATGGTACATACAGTATGACTCTAACTATTCTTCTGAAGTCAAATGATTGTGTGAAAAACAGAACTGAATTTAAGTTATCATTCACTGAACATCGAGTCTAACCTGCTTTATTTCCAATGAACAGTGAATGAACCATTATTTTTAGTTGGATCTTTTCAATAAATCCAGAAATGATTAATTCAGGAATTCATCCAGAACTGCAACAGCCCAGAGTAATTGTAAATAATAAATTGTATACAACAGGTTTACATGCATCCAAAGTAAAAAAAATAATAAAAAAAACACTTTAATTTTCTCATAATATGCATTGTCACTATCATAACTGAACGTCAGCTCTGTCTGAAGGCTTCCTAAAACTCAGCGATTGTACACACTGTAAATAAAAGTAACGATGATGTCGATTTTACCATATCAATCCAAATGCGAGGCCGATGATGAAACATTGGAAGAGCTAGGCTAGTTATTCAACCCAAACCTCCATCGCAAGGATGACTTGAGCAGGACGTTTCTCAGTGAAACACTACTCAATTTGAGGTACATTATGAGATGTTGCAACTGTAATTCCTCGCCATCAGCATTAACAAGTTTATGTCCAACAAAAAAGCGATGTGTTTACTTCTAATTTATTGCAGTGCACATGCGGGGACTGTATCAATAACGGTGCAAATGTTCTCCGAGCACTAATGTGAATGTTTGTAAAACAAATCTTGCTCCATCCTTTATCTTTACTCAAAGTAGTAAGAACGACAGACAATCTGCATTAATAGACACAGTTTTAGGTAACAGTGGCCCACAGCGAATTAGCTTAAGTATTTTAGTAAGACAGTAACGTGAGTTAGCCAGTAAGCCGAAAACGTACACAATATATAACACAAAACTAAGAATTTTGAACACCTGGTAGAAAATAGCCTACATCAGTAATAAATCATGCTTACAGGTCAGGTTGTGATTCTGAGGAGCAAGCTGGTCCAAATAAACTGGGCACTGACCCATCATTCAAGAGCAAACATTTGCAAATCCTGCATTGAACTAAGCAGTCAGTAAAATGACGTGTTTGTGGGCGTGTCAAGTTGTTTGCAGGCGGCCAATGTACAACATGCGAGCATTATGCAAATGTATCTTCTAGTGACGTAAAGCAGTAGGATTCGAAACAAAAACGACTCATATATGCGGTTCAGAGTCAATTATTTCTTTTGGGAGACAATAACTTTATTTATCGTGCACTTTCGACTTCACAACTTTGCAGAACGTTTACATTCACAAACAGCCGTATTACACATTGCATGAAATGGAATATTCGAAAACCCATAATAGGGGCACTTTAAGATTTAAAACGTGATTTGGCCTGAAACTTATGAAAAATACCCATCCATTTAAATTACAATCTAGAGCTCTTATCTGGGCTAAAAAACAACAACATTTTGGTAAAAAACAAAACAAACAAAAAAAAAACACATGGAATTGGCCTTTTGTCGAACACGCTCTAATTTCCATCACATAACAGATCGGAAAGGCATTTATTTAATTTCAATAAAAATGAAGAAAATATTCTAAAAGTGTTTATCGTGTGTTTAATTATAAAGTGTTTATCGGTTGGGTAGGTGTAGGGAGAGCTTTGTTCCAATAAGGCTGCATCCATTTAAAAATTTGAATAATCATTTACACTCTATGTTATTATTGCATAGGCTACCGTTGAATGTACAACAACAATGAGGTGCAAATAGTAGCCCATCTGCCATTATTTCTAAGTATAAATAGCATCTAAATACTAATACAAATAGCCGCTGCCAATAGTTAAACCTTTAAAAACGCATCTCGAGACTCTTGTATTTCGGTTCCATTTCATTGCACCCCGTCGCCCGCGTTTTATTATATAATCCCGTTTACCTGTTCAAAGAGACGCTCAGGTGAACAGGATCACGTGACCCTGTTTTCCCCACAGTGATTCTGGCGACAGACTCCGTGTAACCGCTGCGTACCTTCCGCGTTTATATGACACGCACTGCTGGCAACATCTACAGTCTCTGTTTCACGGTTAAAGTGGGTTAATCAACTTCATGACAAACTATTTTACAAGTACACTCTTTCATGAAAGGATTTATCAGAGGACTGCGATGTGGCGTTGTCATTTCATTCTGTATCTGACATGTCTCGTGTTTACTCAGTCTGCGGGTAAGACTTCATTTAAATCTATCTATCTATCTATCTATCTATCTATCTATCTATCTATCTATCTATCTATCTATCTATCTATCTATCTATCTATCTATCTATCTATCTGTCGCTCTATCTGTCTGTCAGTCGTTGTGTCTATCTATCTAATGGATATTATATAGCCTGGGGAGCTTGTGACTAATTGTTAACAGTTTTTGAATAGCCTATGTGTTTTTCAATTTCTGTATAGATAGATTTTTTTTCTGCACAATTATATTTGTATTTTTTACTGCTATTGCCCCTGTAAAAAGATTTGGTTCACTTTACACATTGACCTTTTGTGGGTATGCAAGTTTTCACATTGGAATCTGCCATCAAACAACCTATTAATGCTTTTGTAGTAATACAGTTGTGAGGGGTGGGGGTCCGGGGGGGATCCTGAAATAGTAAAAATACAAAAGTACAAGAATGTCAACATAAAAAAATTGACCTGCAAATAATTCGCCTATGTAAATGTAGGCTATTACATTTAAAACACATGACAACTTGCCCTGACTTGAAAATACTCTTCAACCTTTATATCACTGTTGTGTTATTGCTTTCATTTGTTTATACAACAAAAATATGATAATGTCCTTGATGACCCTTTACGTTTAAGTTGTTTTTCCGGTTAATAATGTTCATGCTGTACAATTATTCAGCACCTTGTTTGTCTACCAGAATAAAAAACCCTCAACCTGTAAAGTGAACTTTGTACCTTTAACACAGCTGCTCCTGTTTAATGATTGAATGGAGTTACTGGCTGCAGTGCTGAACAATAATCTCCATCAAAATTTACTCACATCTTAATACTGGCTCCATAGTGACTATTCAATATTGACAGATCAATTTTTATAACCAAAGGCATTAGTGCTCAACCTGAAAGTAATGAATAATGAACCTGTTATAACAGGTTATTTAGATAAAGTCCTATCGAGTGCATTCAAACAGCATCATGCTTTTGTCAAACCTGTTGTCACATGATACACAAATCACTCTTCCGCCTATATGATCATACATCATGTTGACTTTTTGGTGTGTGTGTATGTAAAGCACCTCAAATGACCATCTTATGATGAACCTGCACGGGTAAAAGTGGCCATAAAAAGAGCAATCCAGTGTAAATTTGTTCTGGAACAAGAGAATGTTCTGGAACAGTCAATATTTGCTCTTATTACATTGTTGTTTTTCCCCTTCTGCCACTCTTTTCCTCCCTAACTTTAAATAATTGGTATTTACATGTATTAGTTTACTTCATATTTTTGTCTAAAGCTATACTTACAGTATATTATAGATAGTTATTACTATATGAATTGCCTTGGAATTGAATCTTTGACATTTGAAGCACCGAGCTCTACCAGTTGAGTTATAGGAACTAGTTATTCCTACCTGATTTGAATACACAAATTTTGTTCTACACTCTTATTTTCATACTTGTTTATTTTATATCTAGCTGCATATCAAATATATGAACTGTTGAATGTAACAAATTTCCAATGGATGAACAGCTGATTTCATATTTTATTAGATTGTTTAACAGAGCGATTGGCACTAAGGCCTAAAACTCAAGTACACAAATGCTGGGCTTGCACATTGCAAGAGCTGGTCCCATTCTAGACATTTAACCTACTAAACCTAGTGTACTAAATAGGGATGCAACGATAAAAATTGTGGCCGACTGATATAAGTCAGGGTTATTTTCATCTTATAACCAATAAATGGGCGATATTACAATTCTATACTATTTTGTCTAAATAAATACAAAATGAAACACTAAAAACTAAATTTATCACAACATTATAAAAATGATATTCATTTTGATACTGACCAATAAATAAAAAATCTGATATGGTACTGATATATTTTAAATCCCCATTACTTTGAGGACTTAAAGGGACAGTTCACCCAAAAATGAAAATTCTGTCATCATTTACTCGCTCTCAAGTTGTTCCAAACCTGTACGAGTTTCTTTATTCTGTTGAACACAAAAGAAGATATTTTAAAGAATGTTGGTAACCAGACAGTTGACGTTAGCCATTGACTTCCATAGTAGGGAAAAAAAAAACTATGTACAGGCGTTTCTTGAAAAGGTTTTTCCATCACGTCACATAGAAACAAATTAACAACTGTCTTACCTCGAGTCCTGAGATTATGTGTACAGTGGACTTCAGATAAAGTGTTTGCTAAAGGTCAGACCAAATGACCTTCTGACCACCACAGCACGTCCAAAGTTTGTTGGTTGAAGGATTTATGGACCTTCTCCCAAACTCTGCCTACGTTGGAGTTTTCCAACTATTTCCCCGGAAATCTACAGTACATGTACAATATTTATGTAGGCAGTGATTTCTATTAAACATCAGTGACCTTAATGGACCCATCACCAACTGAGCTTTCAAATGAATCTTCATAATGAAGGCCCATTAAATACATTTTTAATGAACCCATTTCCATTTCCATTTTTTTTTTTTTTCATAAAATACCATATCCATGAGGGCAGATGAAGAACATTTTGCTCAAACATGGGAATATGAAGCAGTGCTGATGAGAAACAGCCTCACCTGTGCATCAGCATAGAGTTTCACTCATCTCTCTTGAGATTAGATATCCCCCACAAGACTCAAGCTAGGTTACACTAATAAAGAAGTCATTGTTTTTAGCTGAGCGCCTTTCAGGTGTGCTCATTCCATAAAGCTCTAACTGGATTAAGAATCTGGCAGTTTAGTTGTGACGCAACTTATAAAAAGTCACATTTTATACATCGTAAAGGCCCGTTCACACTAAAGAAAATAACTATTACCGATAATGATAAAGATATACAGTATAGTTGATTTAAAATAATAGCACAATCCACACAACTATAACGATAATGGCACAGAAGAATGATATCATTGGAATCTCTTTCACGTTTTTTTTTCTAGCTGATAAACAATAAAAACATTGACAGCCAATCAGAATCCTTTCTGCTTTGAATGCGGGCATTTAAAGCGGCAAACAACAAAACTGCAAAGCATGCTACAATAAATAAACAGATTGGTATCGTGCATTGGTGTGGATACAAATATTGTTATCATTATAGATATCTTAATAGTTATTGTTCTTGGTATGAACGGGCCTTAACACACTGATACTCACATATTTCAAATTTTTCTCTTTCAAAACAAAGATCCGCTTTGTAGCAGCGTTCCAGACATCAAGCATGATCAAACTCAGTCGGTTTCTGGGACGCTTGGCCACAGCGTGGTCCTCCAATGCAAAGCCTCCATGGGTTTGAACCGCACAGGTTCAGACTGTAAAGACCACCTGGAGTGGATGAAAGACGGCACACCGCTTACCAACCTCACCATCTACCCTCAAAATATACAAAACTGGTGGGTATATGATGCAATATAATGCCCAGCACTGGGTACATGTAGTGTATCAGTTATTCAAATTTAAATATTGTAATGTGGCCCATTAAACTGAAAATATATTAAAGAAATTTAGATACTTTATAATGAAATTAATCTCTTTGACTGTGTTCTAAATACTAGCGTACTGCATGATGTGTAGTATACACTATATACTCTACTTTAGTGCATACTATTTATTTTTTTTAAATAATGTGAAAGTTAAAAAAAAAACATTTCAGTCAGTTGTTTTTGCACAACCTTTTTACGTTGTGCTTATTTCAGCAAATGCCAGCCAGATATGTTTCTGAATATAAATTGTCTTTAAAAGAGTCTACTTTTCATCATTCAATTAAATAATCAGTTAAGAAGGAGAAGTTACACATGTAGGCTAGGCTGTGGTGATTTATGGCTCATTTATAGGGTTAGTTCACCCAAAAATGAAAATTATCCCATAATTTACTCACCCTTAAGCCATCCTAGGTGTATATGACTTTCTTCTTTCAGCCAAACACAATTGGAGTTATATTAAAAAATATCCTGGCTCTTCCAAGCTTTATAATGGGAGTGAATAGTAACTGATATTTTGAAGCCCCAAAAAGCGCACCCATCCAACTAACCCTTGAAGTTGAGTGTATTGAATGTGGTATAATGCATGTTATACCTCACAGCGTGCTTTTTTGTATATGCCACATTTCGTCATTGTAATCGTAATAATTCAACTTAATAACAGTTTATTTACACAATATATATATATATAGCTGGGGGAGGTGGAGGGGTTCAGAGGAAATCTGACAGTGCGCGGCTGGACTAGCCTACAGAAAACACTGAACCAGACTATTTAAATGCCAGCTATCTCATTGGCTACAGGACCAGCAGAGGCTTCAGCTTGTACCATGTGGTAATGGTGTGATTGATTGCAGATTGCATGTAAAAGACCTATCAGCTTGTGCCATCTAGAGTTTCATGACTATCCAAACACTTGGCAGGGTCACAGATGAGGGTCACATCATTAAGAGCAGTGATCTCACACTGACTCTGAGAGATCGGGCTGATTTTGGGGTGTATTTCTGCGTGGTGAGGAACAGCACAGCGCAATTCAACGTAAAAGAATACAGTAAGAAAAAAATGCCTTATTTTAGTCTTTTAATATTACCTCCAGATTATTGTCATATTTGTTATTATCCACCATGTAAGAATTTACATGTGACACATTTGTAAGAATTTACAAATTCCATAAACATTATAATATAAAGTGTGAAATATATTCAGATTCTTCTCTGCATTTCTGTGTATATGGTTGATAATAAGTTTGATCCCATTTTTTATCCCAGAATCCCCAAGTCACAGCGGAGCAGTGGTTGCGTCGGTGGTACTGTTGGTTGTACTCGCTCTTGCAGCGGTGGTCTATACCAAGTGTCGACTCAACTTTAAACTGTGGTATAAGAATATTTCTGGAGAGTATGAGCTTAATGGTAAGTCTGCATTCTATTCATTAAAGCCTTTTTTAATCTTTCATAACATTGCATTATCATTTCATAAAGATGTTTTTGCTGTTTCTCAGATGGCAAAATGTATGACGCCTACATCTCATATATCAACAATGAGAATGACAGGAAGTTTGTCAATTTTATCCTGAAGCCTCATTTGGAGAACAAGTACAGTCATAAACTTCTACTCAACGACACAAACATCCTTCCTGGAGCCGGTAAATCTCACAACTATATTCATATTTATGTGGGCATAAGTTAAATCATTACTCCAGTCTTCAGTGTGATGATCATTGTAGCTGATCACAGACATGTTGAGCGCATGAATGCAGTGATCTCATCCCTGCAAAACGATTTCTGCACTCTCAAGAATGCTTTCATCATAACTAACAGTGCAAACAGGATGAAAAAAAGATATTCGTTGATTATAACCGGAGTTTTGGCGAGAGTCCAAATAAACTCGCACTGTTTGATTTAAGAAACAAAAGTTGACCGTTTAGTCACTGGTTTGATTTACTGACGCATAGACAAAGAACATCTGACTGTACATGAATCAGTACATATCAGAAATCACTGGTCACAGATCATATTAGGCATTATAATTAACACAGTTACTTACATGTTGTCGCATTACTGTCAAGTCCATATCGTAAAAGTCTGTTTGCAAAGCCTGCGCCGAAATTGTGACTGATTTACCAAAAAATCCACTGTGAAATGTACCATATACAAAATAAATAATGCTCAACTGAGACATTCACATTGTTGAAAATAAATAACCACATTTTTGGACTAACAAGGAAACTGAGTTCTGAAACTTACAGAATATTCTTATTGTATGATGACCTCTTATATGTGACCCTTGACCACAAAACCAGTCACAAGTCGCACAGGTATATTTGTGGCAATAGCCAACAATACATTGCATGGGTCAAAATGATTGATTTTTCTTTTATTCCAAAAATCAGTAGGATATTAAGTAAAGATCATGTTCCTTGAAGATATTTTGTAAATTTCCTACCGTAAATATTTAAGAAATTCATTTTTGTGAGTGGATGCAGCATAATCGTGAACATAAATGGACAACTTTAAAGGCAATTTTCTCAATGTTGCGATTGTTTTGCACCCTCAGATTCCAGATTTTCAAATAGTCGTATCTCGGCCAAATATTGTCCTATCCTAACAAACCATACATCAATGGAGAGCTTATGTATTCAGCTTTGACACATGTGACTGGTTTTGTGGTCAAGGGTCACATGTGTCAAAAGCTCAAGGAAAATTTGATTTCTCAGTTCATGACCCCTTTAATTAATTTATGGATTTGGCAGACAAAGTAACTTACACTTCATTTAAGGGTTTTTTTCTGCATTCACATTTTATTAGTTGCATTCCCAGGGAATCAAACCCATGACTTAGGTGTTTCTAGTGCCATGCTCTACTGTTTGAGTTACAGGAATACTATTTATGTTAAATAAAACATATTTATTACCTATTTTAATAATGACATATTTAACAGACAGCACCGGTTTTGTTTGTATCAAATTAAATATGGTCTCATCTTTGACTTAGGTCTATTGATAGTCTAGGAAAATACACAATTTAAAGCACAACATATGTATTGTGTCTTATTTCCTCAGAGCCGTCTGCAGAGCTGCTGATGAACATTAGCCGCTGTCGACGGCTGATTGTGGTGCTTTCTCAGGCGTACCTGGAGCAGGAGTGGTGCACCACCAACTTTAGGTGTCATGTTACTTGTTTGGACTTATATGTTTAGTTTGAGTTAGTTTCCTGTTTTGTAGTCATTCCTCCCTGATTATTTGCATCTGTGTCTTGTTAATCTAGTTTTCCCTGTGCATATAAGCCCTAAGCTGCGTCCTAAAATTCTGTTTTAATGTTCAGACAGGGTCTGTGGCATCTGATGGAGCTGTCGAAGAAGCCCATTTTCATCACATTTCAGTCGCAGCAGAAGCAAATAAGCCAGGACATCAGTCAACAGCTGAGACAACACCAACCTCGAATCACAACAATCACCTGGGGCGCACACTCCATGGTGAGACCCTCACACTGCTCAATAAATCTCTGAGATTTAGGATAAAACCTAATCATACTCTTTCCTTTCTCACAGACCCCTTCTTCAGGGTTCTGGAAGGAGCTTGCGTTGGCAATGCCACGTAAGATGACGTTTCACAGGGAATCGGCGGGCGATCCGCAGACTTTGTTGCAAGGTGATAAAGATCCGATGCTCACGCAGCAGCCTGATTACCTGGACTGCAGACCGGACCCAGATCCCGCAGGAGACCTGGGTACGAAACGTGCTTCTTGAACCAAAAGAGTTTATCTTCTTTGAGTGTCATTACAACAATGATATATGATCTGGGTCAGTGCTGGATTAGGCTTCCTTTAAAGGCATAGTTCTGTGATATTTTGAAGAATGTTTGAAGAACGTTGATTTGTGCAATTATTTGCATTGCATTATATGTTTCCCCTCCACAATAAAAACTACAGAGCTTTGATCATAAAACTAAGCATTTAAAGGGTTAGTTCACTGAAAAAAAAAAAAAAAAAATCCAATAATTTTCTGACCCTCAAGCCATACTAGGTGGATATGACTTTCTTCTTTTAGCCAAACACAATCAGAGTTATATTAAAAAATATCCTGGCTCTTCAAAGCTTTATAATGGGGGTGAATGGTAACTTTGATTTTGAAGTGCAAAAAAGTGCATCCATCCATCATATAAGTAATCCATAACCCATAGCTCCAGGGGGTTAACAAAGGCCTTCTGAAGCCAAGCGAAGCGATGCGTTTTGTAAGAAAAATATCCATATTTATAACTTTATAAGCTATAATCACTGGCTTCCGGTAATGGCCGTACGCGAGTCGAGTTCCGACAGAACAGTGACCTCTGACCCGCCACCTGACTCATAACGTATAACGCATTGCTTCGCTTCACTTCAGAAGGTCTTTATTAATCCCAATGAAGCCATATGGTTTACTTTTACTGTATGTTAGATGGATGTGCTTTTTTGGGCTTCAGAATCTGAGTTACTATTCATTGCCATTATGAAGCTTTGAAGAGCCAGGATATTTTTTAATATGATGGCTCGAAGGTGAGTAAATTATGGGATCTTTTAAATTTTTGGGTGAACTATCCCTTTAAACATCATCTATATGTATTGTCTAAAGATTCAATAAAAATAAATTAGGTTCCATTACAAAAAAAGATAATTTCATGTGTCAGGCTTTACAGGGTTTACAACATTTTATTGTACATGTACAATGTGTTTACCTCACAGGTTTGCGTTTGCCCATCTACAAGACCCTTCCCTCCAAAGCTCCAGTGCTTCCTGCAGGTCCAGGTGAGACGAATGAACCCAAACCCCCAGAGATAGATGTATCTGACCTCGGCTCGAGGAACTACGCCGCCCGCACAGACTTTTACTGCCTGGTCTCCGAGGACGATATATGAGACACACACTCCTGTTCCTTTTTGCACTTTTAAGTCACTTTCCCCTCAATGATTTCATGTTACTGTTTTTTTTTTTTAGTTTTTTAATCTACACCTGTACAGTTTTGCATGCACACTTCTTAATGTTTTTATGAAAAATGTTTGATAAAATTTCATGTATAGTCATAGGGATGTTGGTTGTGTATATATTTTAATAAAATTCTTGGGTCCATGTTTTATATGGTTTTGACTTCATTATAACACCCCTACGTCTGAATATGCCTACTTCCCTACTATACAGTAGGAGAAAAACAGTATTGTATTCATAAAACAGTATGCAAACGTACCTAACGTAACCTTGGTTCCCTGAAAGGAGGGAATGCGATACTACTAGCAGATATTGTATATGCGATATTGTACACAGCTTGTGTCATCATACATAGCAATCATAAATCATTCACAAATCACAGCCAATCAGATTCAGAGGAGCGTGTGGGCGGAGCTCTGCCTGCATCGCGCTACTGTCTCGCAATCTCTGACGGAAAAAGGATAGTAATAATTTAATCAAATGAATCAATTTTATTGTTATTTAAAATACTTAGCTACATAAGTGACTGATTCAATCTTTGTCATGGAATACACTTGTTTGTTCACATAGAGTTCACAGTTTAAGGCTAATATTCAAGGCCTGAGGTGAATTATTCCTTGTCCCTGTCATTATAGCTATGAAACTCACTCAAAATAATAGAACTCAAATATAAAATTATAAAATATTAAAAAAAATATATATATATATATTAAAATATTTAATTAAATTTAATACACCTACTGTACAAAACACATCAGTATCTGAGATAATCATTGAACTGTCAACCACGACGTAGCAGAAATATTTTTTTAAATAAATAAAAGTTAACCTGTCAGTTACAACATATAATTTTGACTTTGTAACTATATTAATATTGTAAAATAGCTATCATTAAATGTGAAAAGATGCACGATCTGTTTCTTGAAAATGAATTTTCTTTTCAAAAAAACTAGATCTGTTAAAGATCACTTCGTGTGGAAAGCATCTACTGTTTACTAACATCTGATAGACGTCTTTAAGATTCTAAATCATAAACATCTTAAAAACATTTTCTAAACGTCTATTTGACATCTGACAGGAAACGTCCTATAGATGTATTGCAGATCAGCAAACACTCATGTCTTCCAGATGTAAAAACACACATCAAATAGACATCTCCGTGATGTACGTGTGCTATCAGGGTTATAGCCTATGCTCAAATGCTTTGAAACAATCTGTATTGAATAAAACTCTATAAAAATAAAGGTGACTTGACTGAATTTTCAGTCATTAAACTTGATCTAGTTTGTCATCACTGTATAAATTAAACCTTGGCTATTGCAAAAAGTGTTCTGAGCTGTTAAAGTGATACATGGTGGTCACTAAACCGCAGCAGAGAATGTTTATGGACCAGTAGAGGGCAGTATAGTAACATCCCTATATTAGCATGCTACTTTTGCGTTAGCAACCTAAAACCAAAATGTTTAAACTAACACAACCTATATATCATTTAGATCCACCAATGTATTATAAAAAAAAAGGGAAATTTACATTGACAAATCCTCATAATGTCTTTGCAGTGACACTGTATCATGCAACAAGGTGCTGCAGTTAGTATAACTGTATAACTTTTTTTTTCACAGAATTGAGTACATAGTGTATTAGTGCATAGTCATTTGGGACATAACTTATCTCTTCAAGTTTTAAGTTCTGATTGGAAGATAAATGTCATCACTGCTCAACTGCCATCGATCAACACTAGCAAAAGAACAGTGACACTCAGTTGGGGTGTGATGTAAACAGTGAACGTTTTGTACCCTGCAATTTTCCCTGAGGAACATATCTGCCCTCGTCATCACCCAGAGCGTTGAGGTCAAAATTCATGAAATGTTGAACATGCAACACTAAGAAAGGCTTTGTTATGATTCAAATGTCACCAATACACTCAATACTCTCAGAATACAGACATTATTGGACGATCTGTGATTTAGATATGTTGTAGCCTAAATGTGCCGGCTCTTCAGGAAGTCATCAGGTTTGCAGGGTGTGGCAGATGATTGTTCATGTCGAAGCAGAGAGAAAGTATGTAAATAGGGGTGGATGGGTCTACATTAGAGGCGGACAGAAAAGAGGTAGAAACAAACGCAATGCGCAAAAGAAAAGGGCGTGGTGGGATAAAGACATTTTTAACCAATTTTGCTGACTTATGCGAAATATAAACTGAGCTGAAATCAGCAGGTTTTTTTTTTTTTTTTTTTTTTTTTTTTTACATTAATGATTTTAGCACACTGTCCCTTTAACCCTCTAGAGCACCTTATTTAGGGGTCATACTACTCATGGCCAAAGGTGACCTTTTTCGGTAAAATCAATATAATGTATTTTTGTTCCAAAATATTTTTTTGTTTTATGTAATATTTTATATTTTGAGGCAATTTTCTGATACTAAGTAATATTTATGCAATAATTATGATCCATTTGTTTCCAAATTTTTACAATACAATAACAATTCAAATTATTTTTTTCAATGAACTCTCATTAAGGTGTGCTGTTTTTCTGCATCATGGCTGATTTGTAGATTGTAGATCATTTTTGTTATTATTATTTCCCATTCATTTCTATGGCAGTCATTTTAACCTTTTCGAAGTCCATGTTTTTTGTGTGTGTTTTCACATAGAAAGTGCCACAAAAGTCACCAGGTGTCATACCATTCTGATAAAGTAAAAAAAATAAACTAATAAAACCTAAAAAATTTCATTTCAATGGCAAAAGGATTAAGATTTCAATACAGGATCTCAACAACATGAGGTTGACAAAAACACAAACTCACTTTATTTCCTTTTTATTGTGTTTTACATAAACATAGATCTATGGCACTCGCGCACATGCATTTAACAATGAAATTGAATTGAATTGAATTATAAAGCAAACTAGACATTCGATCATCAAAGGCTTTGGAGAGAGAACATTCCATGCATTCCTTAAGGCCAGAAAGTCCAAGGCCTCTGCATGATCAACTCTTGATCCAATAAAACAAAGTCTCAGATATTTAAAGCTGCAGTCCGTAGTTTTTCCTCTTTGTCGCCATCTCTGTTCGAAATCTGCAATTGCAGTTATTCACAGGGTTATCAACTTTACGCGGGTTGTGCCTCGGCACGGCACAGCACAGCGCAGATGAATCCAATGTTTTGAGGATAATGTGTGGCTGTCAATCACCGTGCCGGTGTGGATACTGTCATTCGCAATCACAGATTCTACATTTTGGAAATATGACCAACATAAGAATTTTCACCGGAAAATGTCGTCTGAACAAGTAACATCCACTTTTGTTCTGACCAACTAAGAGGAAAAAAGCATTGCAGTAAATCGCACTGATTAGATCTAACGATCGCTAATCATATCACGTCAAACCGTGCAAATTATACTTTGTTCACAAACTGTTAATGTTAACAACATCAGCATTGCGTGACTACATTTAATGCCCTTCAGATATTATCCTTGTTTTGGCATGGGCCGGTGGCAGTCTCTTTTTTTCTGTAGCCACTCTGAAGTCCAAAGTCTTTTGCATTTTACAACGGGTGAATCTCTAGTTGTCACTGGTGATTGTCGTTTGAACCTTTTAGTACCATTATTACAAGCTTACCGTTTTGAATCGAGCTAAGGCAAGCAGAGAGTTTTGAACACTGACTGGTTATGTACTAAATTTATTTTGGATCATTTTTAACCCCAAAAAGTTACGGACTGCAGCTTTAAAGATTGTAAATCACTCATAACAGTCTATTAAACTGTGTTAACAGTTTGACAGATAAATAGAAATTGAAAACACAGCAACCCAAACCAAGCATTCAACATTTGGCAACCATGATAAAAAAAACACTACATGTGAGTAAAGTTGCTTACTGTCAAAATAATGCACATATTGCACCAAATACAATTACGAAAAATAAGAATTTTTTTAAATGAACAGAAATTATTTAAAAACAATCTCTGATCCCTGTGGCATCAACCATTAAGTCAACAGGTTTAAATGAAAACATTTCCATTCAAACATTCAGATGGTATTTTGCCATGTGTCCTCATATCATTATAGTTATTATTAAACCTCAAATTTCATTTGTACAGGAAATAATGATACACAATTTCTGTACACACATCAAAGAACCAAAAAAAACCCATTAGAATTAAATCAGCCTAGTAACAAAATAAGCAACTCTATTATGACAAAAAGGCTGATTAACAGCCTGAATCTCTCCGGCCTGTGTTTACAATATTTCTGTGTATTATAAGACATATGACAGTCTTCTCAAATAATCTATAATATTACAATTACAATTTTCATGCTAAAATGTCTTCCCTACCATCACAATACATATATATATATATATATATTTTACAAATATCTAACTATTTTAAAAAGAGTGATTAAATTCCCAGGATATAATTATTATATCATGGATAGTCTGTGGTCCTATAATACAAAAAATAAAGAAAAGAAATATAGGCAACAGCCAGTAAAAAAAATAAAATAAAAAAATAAAGACAAAAAATATTGCAATAAATCCCTGAGGATTTTTTGGGGGAAAAAGGCTAAATGTGTTATCCACATTTTCATGTTTCAAAATATGTTGCAGCTCCGGCAGTATTTTGTATTTTCTTTATCCATTGTCCTTCTTAAATATCTTCCTAATTCACAATCTGGTCGGTTTAGAGCTCTAAAAAGGCTTCTTTCGGGAACCCTTTCTGTAAAACACAAGCAGAAAACACCACAGGAGTGAGTGACACTTTGAATCCAAACAGGCACATAGTTGTACCAGGTAGCAACACATGGCAACCATCCCAGATCTGAAGTTAGAAGAAAGAACATGTTTTTTTTGTTTTGTTTTTTTTTCCACCCGTGGCGTTCTATGGTGTGTTTGGACATGCTCACGAGGAAATCACCTGAAATCCCCATTTTAGGTGTGGCTGAACCTCTACCTCCCATATCAAACACAAGGTTGTTTGTGTGTTTTGGAAAAGAAGCAACTCCAATATGATTGTTTAAATAAACAGGCTGTTTTGCTTTGGATTATTTAGTATGTTAGGTGTTCGTTTGTGTGAATGTTTGTGTGCTTGTTGCTTTTTAAACTGTCTGCAAATTACTGGAAAATGTCTAGAGGGCAGGGCGGGAATGACAGCAACTGTGATGTACAACTGTACTAGTACTTAACAACGCTAAACACAAACAGCAACGGACACATTCTGTGGGTGGGTATTTATAAGCTGACTGAAATGGATAGAAATACTTAAAAGTTACAATTTTGTCAAGTAAATGCGAGTAGGACTTGTGTTAAGTCGCTCCTGGCATTGTGAGTGGTTTCCAAGGTGTTGCTATGTGGTTTCTAGGGTGTTCTAAGTGGTTGCTAGGGTATTGCTGACTGGCCCACATCAAAAACGTTCACTGCCATGTCTATAATATTCTGCTCTCTATATATGGCTTGAGTCACTCTTTCAAAAGTTCGATCATTTAGAAAAGTGTGGGTTTGTCAAACCGCATGATTTGAGTCATTCATGACTAAAGCATAAATGGTGTGGAAGCAGTTATGAATCAAATTTCAAATTTTCAATTTCAATTTCCAAATTTCGCCCCATATACCCTTAAATAGGGCACTATTTGATGGGACAGCAATTAGAAGTGATGTTCGAAACCATAGTGGACGTTATCGAGTACACTCATACAATCCCATAATGCACCGCAATAACGAGTGTACAACCGATGTACAATCAACGGCTAGAGAATACCCATATGGCACTGCGAGAGTCGCGTGGCGAATTAATTCCAGCGTCTGACCAGAAGATGGCGCCTGCAGCTGAATCATCCATCTATTCATTTTTGATAATTGGTTATTAAATTGAATTTAATTAAGGTTTATTGATAGTTTCCATGACAGAGTTCAAGATACATTTTTTTTTCACTACTGGAGCTGCCAGTTTGCTAAGATCCAAATAATTATTAAACAGCAAGTACGAACTATGCAAAAGCGGATACCCTTCCAGTGTGCGAATTCACTCACTCGTTTTGATTTACTCACTCAAGTGAACTAATGGACTAATGTAGGGAACAGTGAATGAGGGTATAGGGAGCGATTTCATTTGTTTTGCTTGAAAATATAGGAGAGGTATTTGACTTTATACTGACACCTACTGGTGTGGATGAATCATACAAAACCAAACCTTTTATAAATAGAAATACCTATGTAGAAATGTTTTTTTTTTTTTTTCTGGCGTATTTGTTGTCCTGATTAAAGAGAGATTAAGAGTCCACCACCAAGTCTCTATGATATTCTGGTCTGTAGATATGGCTCGAGTTGCTCTTTCAGTGTAAATAGATGGGATTTTCAGACATTTCAAAAATCGTCGAAAAAGAGAATGATTTGTCAAACCACATGATTTGAGGTCACTCATGACTGAAGCACTGTGTGGGAACAGATATGCACTAAAGTTTAATATTTAGTGTTCTACTTGAAAATACAACAGTTATCTTGTACTTTATACTGACACCTACTGGCGTGGATGAATCAGTTCACAATACCATTGTAGAAATACTCAATAGATTGCAGCATTGTCCGCCCCTTTTTTCAGCAGTGTTGGTTCCTGAAGTATTTTTTTTCATAAATTTTGTCCCATAAGGATTTTAAAATAGTCTTTGTTAAAGAGTTATAAGCCATAAACCAAACCAATCAGCTTTGAGGTGAAACACTACAAACTTTAATTTGAAGCAAAAAAATTAAAATAAAATCGGACAAAAACACAAAGGTACAAGACTGTATTAAACTTCTTTAGTTAGGGAAAGAACCACAATCCCATGAAGCAAACAGCATTATCAAATTAAAAACGATGGAGAAATATTAAACTACTCATTTACAAACGTTGATTATATGTATAAAAACTATATATTTTAAAGTTTATTGCAAAATACTTATGTATATATAAACATTTAAATACTTTTAGAGTGTAGAGAGATCAACTTAATACGTATTCGCAGTGCTAAATGGGAGTGGGTGGAGCTAAAGAGCTATTTATTTAGACTCTGATTGGTGTAATTTTCTGTACAGCATCATGGGTAATGTAGTTTTTCACCAGGAATTCCACTGTTAAACACGATTATTTTAAAAATAAGCTGAAATAATGTGGCCTGATGTCTTCAGCAGAAGCAAATTAACAACGATGTTGTTAATCCATAACAACATCGTAGCTCACAGTAGGTCTGTCTTTAAAGGTGTATAAGTTATTGCTCAACATCAATTTCCTTTTAGAGAAAATGAGTTTTTACTTCCGGAACCGACTGCTGCACTCGATTTACAGGCGTATTTGTTGCACAAGACCCGCTCCACGTAGAATATGTGAGTGTACATCAAAATTGTGTATCATTTATATGGTCATAACACTTACATTTTTGTAATCTTTGTGTAGTTTCTTGTACTGGAACATGTTGCTCAGCACTGTCGCCGCTGCTTTGGAAGCTTTCAGTTTGGCAGGACTGGGTGAAAATTGAAATTGCAACGTTAGTATGGAAGTAATAATATAATTTTGAGAGATTGTTGTATAGTCGGATGAATTTTAGTTTTACCTGCTGTCATGGTCGGTCTTGATGCCCAACAGTTTGGGCAGACCATCGAAGTAGGAAATGTCCCGTGCCGCCACAGTGCTGCTGGTCACCAGGTTGTTGAGGGCTCCACAGATGTTCACCACCACGTCACTTGATGGGTCCTTCTGGCGACCGTCGCTGGGTAGTTTGGTGACCAAGGCCTGTACCGCCTTAGCAGCTAAAGTGAAAGAAATTGAGCAATGAGCTTCTCTAATGCTACAGAGGTGCGACTGACTCCAGTTTTGTGGCTAGAGAAGGAAGCCTCACCCATATCGTTCTTGTCCTTGGCATGACGAGAGAGGTTTCTGAGGAAGCCGGTGAGAGAACGGAGCTCTGTGTCGCTGTTGGTCTTGAAGAGATCCAGAATGACAGGCAACATCCTATTCTGCTCTAACGCCACACGACTCATAATGGACGCCCACTGAGATGTAAAAAAGAAAAAGAGAAGTTTAATAGTTGAAATACATTTACTATAGACGGTTGCTAGACAGACGGTTGTGCGCACTTTTCCGAAGCACACACGTCTCAGACAGCGCATGAATACTAAATTGAGTTCTACTTGCACTTGAACGGACAAATTCACACAAAAATCATGTCAACTTGCCCCGTCTTGACATGCTAACATAGTCGGTTATATCTTTAGTGAAATTAAACAGTTAAGAAAGACAATGAGAGTGTCAGTGTACTGGATCCATGCGTTATGTCTTAAAGTGACAGCAGCCTAATATTTTTTTTGTTAATCAAACAACAAAAGACAAAGAAATCACTCACTACTCTTGACTAAATAGCTTTTGTAACTTTAATAAGGATTGATCTCTATTTAATTAATAGAGTGAAAATTATATGAAGTGTACTTATTCCATTTCTGAAAACTACTGTTAGATACCTAAATAGCCTGAAAAGCAGTTTATTTTATTTGTATCTTTGCTCTATTGTATTTATTTGTGCTGTTGTTTGTAGTTAGATTATTTGTTCTTATGTTCTTTATTTTTATTTGACAGTAGTCCTTTTTTTTCCCTGAACATTGCACATACTGAACCATACCCGAAAACGGTGACCCTAAAATGGTGATAAAATAAAAAATTTTTAACCGTTGTTTGGGCTAGAAGCTAAGGCATTTCTAGCAAGTTTCTCACATATTCTGGGTAGCTGGAGCCAACATAACTGATGAAGTGAGGTAAATGTCTTACCCTCTTCTCTCCGGCAGTGATGTTCTGCAGGGCTCCGGCTGCAGCCTCTCGTGTGGTCGAGTTGATCTCACAGCGCTGAAGCACCTGATTGTACATCTCCACTATATTAGGGTGCCAGAGCCACTCCATGTCTTTGGGCTGCCGCGACACTTCTGTAAATGTGCCGAGGTCCTTATTTTGTCTCTGGAAGTAAAAAATAAAATATGAGATTAAGCTGTAGTTTTCGAAATAGGAAACGGGAATTTGAAAGCAGGGTCTTCCTTACGTCTTTGGCCTTCTTGCTGTTAGGGGTGAAGCAGCCGATAGCTTCTCCTTTTGAAGAGCCCTCAGCTCGGCTTGGACCCTCCAAACGCATCAGAATCGAGGGGGGAATCTCACTGTACAGCTGATAGGACAGATTCCTCAACACACACACCGCGTTCTCCACACCCTGAAAGAGGAACACACACATGAATGGCCATGTAAACACATCATTTGCAAGCAGAGTCAACAACAAAGGCAGAAATTAAAAATGTGTGTTACACAATTACCTTCTCTTCCACTTTAGTGTCCAACAAGCATTTGTTAATATAGCCAACCAGAGCATCTATAAGGCCATTGGTCTCTCTCATCTGTTTTCTGGTCTTCTCGTTCACTGAGCTCAAGTTCCTGTACAAGGAAGCAGAGGATTGAAATAATGTCTTAGAAATTGAATCATTTCAATTTGAAATATATTATGCGTTATATATTCTCACTCCATTCCCATGGCTATCTGCCACACCCTGATTGCAACATACTGTATATATTTCATTTTTTAAATACATTTATTTGTAGTCACCATTATTCTCAGTGGTGAGTCTTGTTACATTCTCTCAACTATATTCAATATTCTTCAGTATATTCAAATATTCTTCAATATACTTATAGTATATTTATTTCAAATAAATAAAAATAGGCTTTATTTATTAATTTTCTAAAAATAACAGTCCCAAAAATCAGCTTTATTTTCTGTAATTTAAAATAAAAATATAAATAAAAATAAAACGGTAACACTTTATTTTAAGGTGACTTTTAAATTACTTACTATAGTAATAACAGTACATTATACATCATTACAAGTAACTAACCCTAAACCAAACCCTAACTGTATCTCTATAGTAAGTACATTTAGCTAATTAATATTACTTATTTGAGTAAGTACAATGTAACTGTCACCTTAAAGTAAAGTTTAACCCAACCCAAAGTGTAAAACAACAGGCTTTTCCAAAAAAAATAAAAATGTCTTAACGTCAAAAAAAAATAAAAAATAAAAATAATAATAAAAAAATTATTTTTACAATATAACCGTCCTAAAACTAGAATTAATTTTCTATAATTTAATAAAAATAACAGTCCTAAATATAGGCTTCATTTTCTGGAATTTTCGAAATATAACAGTCTTAAAAAATAATTTATTTATTTTTTATAAAATTTCTTTTCGGGTTGGGTTTTGGATAGAAACATGACTCTTAAGTGTTCTTGTTCTCAGGTTTCCTAGCAGTGATGTGCCTAGAGGGGATTTCCATTCACTGAAGTTGATGAAGTTCCTATAGGAACAGGAAGTAGTAAAGGGGAACTCAAAAAAGTGTGCGTGTGTGCACGTGTGTGTACCTGAGACAGCCAGTGGTGTTGTAGAAGATGTCGGACTCTGAGGCGCTCAGCTCAATGATGTCCTGTTCCCCAGTGCCAGAGAGAGGAATCAGAATCTTCTCCGTCAATTCGGGAAGAGTGTCCCGTGCCAACCTTTCTTTCAGGTTATCCTTAGAGGACAGATTCCACAGAATACCTACAGGGAATGAGAGCAGGAAAGAGACAGATAAAGTGGGAAAGTGCCATGGGAAATAGATAAGGAAACAAACAAAAGAGAAAAAAACAGATCAAAAATCACAAACTGAAATTGCATGTAAAAGATTTACATCCTCCTTGACTTTCGTTATGATGTCATCCTCCTAAAAGCCCCCATGCTGTGCCCATGTAGTAGTGGTGTTCTCATAGATACATGTTTATTGAGGTTCCTGCACATCCAGACACGCACAGAGCCGTAAGCACTGGCATAAACCTGACTCACGAACCTTCGCTACAGGAGTCCGCTCATTCCACGGCACATGTCGAGACAACGCTGAGCAATAATTAATGCAGCTTGATGCAACCCTGAGATATCGGTCAACGCCCTGCATATACACACATCTAGACTGACTTTGAAAAAACCTGTTCGAAAGTGACTTCTGTGTGTGAGCTGCGCTTCATACATCGCTACACAATTAGACAATGGATCTTTTCTCCCTGCAAAATTTCTAAAATTTCACTTGTGAATCATGTGATTGCATGTTGAAGGGAAAGTTCACCCAAAAATGAAAATGCTGTCATCATTTACTCGCCCTCATGTCGTTTCAAACCGACATCTTCGGAACACAAATGAAGGTCTTTTGGAGATTAATGTTTCGTAAATAAAGTGGTCAAAAAAAATTATGCAAACCAAGAACTTATTTTTTGGGTGAACTATCCCTTTAACTCTCAGCTATAATCTACGTACCCAACTTGAACCCATTACGAAATCTGCATGACGAAAACTTTCATCCTTAAGCAAAATTCCTGATCGCTTGGATTCCTATTGAATTGCCCGCAAAACATGTCGAATAACAGTAAATTTAACCGGCCCTTTAGGCTTCTCGTGTGAAAATTAAGCTTTGCTATGCAGCCCAAGAAATCAAATTCACAATCAAAGGCACAGGTGAAAACGTTTGCGTCATAGGCCCTGTTTACTCCTGGTACTAAGATGTGTTTTGGTTGATCGGATCACAAGTAGACGGTGCTAAATACAGGTGTAAACGAGGTCTAAAACATTTTGAGCTTTTTCACTTTCGACCACTTCCAGAGGTAGTCGAAAACTCATTCGACCGGGTTGCTTTTATAGTGTAAATGCTCATGTGGTCGAATGTGTTCAAACAGCCACAAAAGACCGTCTACTCTCCGTCTACTGACCTAACACGTAAACTTTATGGGAGGCGTGCAAGCCAGATGGGATTTAAACCAGACGGGGTCTCGGTGAGCATTCATATGTACATTTCGCAAGCTTATTTTGTACATTAGATCAAAAGATCTGAAATAACCCATACATTTACCCACCCATAGACCCTCCCCTTGAAGAAATCAGGACAGAAGTGGTTGAAAGTGGACAAAAGAGACGGATTAAAACACCAGGTGTAAATGGGTATGTGTCTCCCTCGTCTACTTATGATCCGATCAACCAAAACGCATCTTAATATCAGGTGTAAACAGGGCCAAAATAATGAAAAACACGTGTTCCAATGGCAATTATAATGGCAGTAAATTTAACTAGAACAACATGAGTGAAACGCCCACCTGTGATGTTCTTGCGGAGTTCGTCGTCTTGTTCTTTTAGGGCCTGTATGAGCTTGGGGATCCCGCCGGCTTCAATAAGGGCCACTTTGTTCTCCATGTTCTCATAGATGAGGTTCCTGGTGGCGCCGGTCGCGTAGCGCTGCACCTCTTGGTTTTCACTGTTGAACAGCTGCACCAGGAGAGGAATTCCCTTCGCCTGGTTCACCTGAAAGAAACACAGACGTTCTACTCAAATCGAAGACACATTTACACATTTCAGTTTAATGTTTCTTCAGATGAAAAGCAACTGCATACCAGTTTCTTTGCATCGTTATTATGGTAACACTCATGTTGGATGTAGGCAGCTCCCAACATCTGAAGGCCAGAATCGGACTGATCAAGATATTTAATGGCAGAAGGCATGTCCAAGGAGTTGAGTCTATACAAAAAAAAAAATTGAACTTTTATTTAGTAAATTTGTCCTGTAAAGATGATGATATTGCTTAGCTGTGTATGTTCATATCGTAGGTTTTCTTCAAGGACTTTTAAATTTTACCCAGCTAACAGGGACGTTTCTCAGGACGTTCTGGCAAGGTTCTCTTAAAGTTATGAACAAAAGTTCTTCCAGTAACACTAATAAAATGTTTGTTCAAAGATATCTGGTCTTGTGTTCTCAAAACGTTAGCACCAAAACGTTATTTATACATAATGTGTTCATTGAGTGTTTTTTTTTTCTGAAATGTTTTCGTTGGCATTTTTGTTACTTTTGTTTCAGAATGTTCAGAACATTCTAAAGTAATGTTCCGATAAGGTATGAAGAGTGATAAAATGGAATGTTTGCCTTAATGTTTACATAACCAAGAAAAAATATTTTTTTAAAACTTAATGGGAATGTTAGCAAAATGTGTCGTTAACATGTGAACTTTAGCAATGAGCTTTGGAGATTATGTAGGGAATTTGGGTTAGAATCCAAGTTTTCCAATTCTTCTACCCATCATTTCTTGTCAACGCTCTTCTCAATGTTCCCAACCATTGTTAAAGAAAAACACTATTTATTGCGATTTGAGCCTAGAGTGGAGCTTGAAGAAAGAGGTTATTCCTTGGTCAAGTAATTGATAAGACTAGCTAATCTTATCTTCTTAACTAGTACAACTTCCATTTTAAGAGTCAGCATTATTTGAAAAAAAGTTTTGCTTAAGAGGACATTCCTCTATATGTGTTTGTGTGTGCTTGTGCATGTCGCTGGAGTGCTAGGAAGTGTGTGTGTTTTTTCCCAGGGTGTGTGAAGTGTGAGGTGGCTGGACTGGTTTGGGTGTGCCTGCACAACAGACGCGCTCTTCACTTTTTACACACATATAGGCAGGGCTGGGCAAAATCAAACACACACACACACACACACACAGACACACACAGACACACACACAGTTTTAGCGCAACAAGGACAGATAAGCTAAGTGTGAGTGTACTGACAGGCTGTTAAAGCAAAGTATGAATAATTTCTTGCTTCAAAGGTCAGTGCTGCACTCACTGTGGGTAATCACTGTTAGCCATACTTGCACACCTAGCTTAGTGTTTTAACGAGAATAGCTAACAGGCTAATTTGCAAACAGTAATATGCAGTGTTTGTTGTAAAAAACAGTGTGGCTCAACTATAGCTATGATGCATAATTCAGGGAATTTTTGACCGACAGTAATATGGAAGCGTTTGTTAAAACATGTAATTTGTGGTTGAACACATGTTATTTGTGCATTTTAACCAATTAGACCTACTTTTAAGTTGCGTTTTACTCTAGTGGTGCTTTACGCTAATGGTGCTAGCATACTACTTTTGCTTACATCTTTAAAGTAATTTAAAAGACAATTTCCAGATGTTTGGATACCAGACACCCTTAGTTAATAGTTACTGCTGTTAAATGAGCAGTATATTCAAAATCTTATCTTATCAGGGGTATATTACTATGCTACCATGACTTTTTTTTTTATATAATCCAATTTGAAAATAAATTTTCACATTACTTTAATTAGATTATGTTCTCATTTTGTAATCATTAACTTGATGGGCGCAAACCAAAAGATAAGATTGTTCATAATTAAAAATGGTGTTAGCATAAAAACTTAATGACCCTTATGTAACACCTGAGTGGAAAAAACCCTCCAAACAATAAAATCAAATAAATTCTTCCTTGCCTTGACTTATTTGGGACGTTTTGCCATTTCGCTATTTTCACACACCTAAGGCAAGTGTTCTTACCCACTTAGATTGCCCGTGCTTCCATCGAAATCCATGCCATCAAACACATCCATGCCTTTCCCAACACTATGCATACTCCTTACGGAGCCGGCACGCGACAGCCTTCCCTGTTGCACCAGCGCCAGGTTGCCCTGGGAGCCACTGAATCCTCCAACACTTCCGTACATGCCGGATGATGAGGCATTGGACGTGCGACTCGTTTGCCGATTGTTGATTCGGCTGATGGTGCGGTGGGCGGGGCCTTTGTAGGACTGCCGGCTGATGTAGACCTCCTGCTCCATGCCTCCTCCGCCGCTAGAGGCGAGCGTCCCGCTGAGGGAGCGTTTCATGGGCGGTAGCGTCATGGAGCTGACCTGCTGCTGTCCGCTTTCAAATCCGTTCACTCTGGTGGTGTACTGGCGTGGGAAGGTTTTGGCAGCATAGCCGTTGCTCACGGAAGCCTGTTGTGTATAAGTGGCATCACGTTCGGAAGCTAGGCTGCCGTCGCTGTCATCCTGTGCCACCCAAGAAGTAGTAACCTGGCGTGGTATGGATGCCACACGCATGGAATGCATCGACATCGTCTCTGGGTCGCCCCCCATTCGGCTGAAGGAACGAGTTATTGCACCGACCTGCTGCAGTTGAACTGGGCCACCTCCAGTTTGGTAACCGCCAGTTTGGTAACCGCCAGTTTGGTAACCGCCAGTTTGGATACCGCCAGCTTGGAAACCGCCAGCTTGGTAACCGCCAGTTTGGTAACCGCCACCTTGGTAACCACCAGCTTGGTATCCGCCAGCCTGGTATCCGCCAGCCTGGTAACCGCCACCCACGACATCTTCCTGGTAATATGCCCCGCTTCCGCCGCCACCTCCTCCTCCTCCTCCTCCTGCTGTGTAACTCATTTTGGCTCTTGGGGCGAAATCAACGGCAGAGCGGGATGAGAAACCACCACTAGAGTACTGTGATGGACGCTGGGCCTAGTAGAAACAAGAAAATGATGAATATCGAATATCTATAACAATATCAACTATAGCTATCGATTGATTAAAATGTTATCGAATTACATATGTTGATTAATTTATCAATACAAATGATATTAAAGGGTTGGTTCACCCAAATTTTTTTATTCTGTCATTGACATTTACCCTCATGTTGTTTCAAACCTGTAAGACATTCGGTCATCTTCAGAACACAAATGAAGATCTATTTAATGAAATCTGAGTGATTTCTGTTCCTCCATTGACAGTCTAAGCAACTACCACTTTCAAGCCCCAGAAAAGTAGTAAAGACATCAATAAAGTAATCCATGTGACAATTTTATGAGCTCTTAACGCATTATAGTCCTTCTTGTCTATTGTGGTCTCAAAACTCTGGCCAGTTGATAATACCTAGAATATCAAAATCAGCTGCAGGTGGTAGATCCTTTTTAAGCACCTAAACTTAGGAATAGTCTTCTGTCACTTTAAATCTAGACTAAAAACACATCTCTTTAACCTGGCATACACATAGAACATTATACATTCCTATTATTCAAATCATGTAAAATGATTATTAGGCTACATAAATTAGGTCTGGGACTGGAAACACTTCCTATAACATCTGATGTACTCGCTACATCATAAGAAGAATGGCATCCACGCTAATATTAGTCTCTCTGTTTATCCCGAGGTTTACAGTACTCAGCCGTATCCGGATCAGATGGTGGACCTGCGCCTAAACAAGACTACAACTTAGCCCTGAAGTGTCAGCAGCGACCGTGTCAACTAGACTATCCCCTGTGAAGTCCTCACGACACGACAAAAGTTTTTTCCTCTGTCCAGATTATCAAACATTATCAAAATGATTCCCGTTCACACGGATCCGCAGACACGACTAAAAACGCTGTATTATGCATGCCAGACAAGTAATTGGCAATGTCACGTTGTAAAGAAAGACTACTACGCGCCCGCGCACATACGCATTCAAACACGCATGCCTATAGACTAAACACGTAATACCCATATGCATGCCGTCACCGTTTTCACAGAATCACGTTTTTGAACAGGGATGATAACGGTATCGCTTTCAAAACTCGTTTTCAAAAAACGTGCACTTTGAAACCTACTCAAGCCACCAAAACACCGTTCACCGTTATTGTGTAATTGAACGACTAGAAAAGTTTTCTGTTTTCAGTTGAAAACGGTGCAGAGTAAACGGCCCCTAAGTTAATAACTAATTATTTTTTACAACGGAAATGAATCAATCGAAAACTTACTTAAACTGGACAATGACTTTCTTCTAGAGCTGCTGTACAGCCAAAACAATCTTTGTTGCATTCATTTCCTATTATCACTGTAAAGCTGCATTGAAAAAATCTGGATTGTAAAAAGCGCTATATAAATGAAGGTGACTTGACTTGACCTGACTTGAAATTGGTAGATGTGTAGCCTGTCAATGGAGGGACAGAAAGCTCTCAGATTTCATTAAAATATCCTCATTTGTGTTCCGAAAATGAACAAATGTATTATGGGTTTGGAATGACATGAGGGTGAGTAACTGAATTCATTTTTGGCTGAACTAACCCTTTAATCACATTGATATTTCTGGAGAAATGCCCCAAAATTAAGATAATTCAGATAATGATAAGTGCAAAAACATTTGGGTGATATTTTAAGTTTGAATTATTGATGGTTGATGGTTTATCCCATCCCTAAACCGAACCATCCCACCAAACCTGCCCCTAACATTACCCGTATCCCACCTCAATTGCAGCAAGAGTGTTTTACAAAACAACATGATAGTATTTAAAGACACCTAATATAAAGTGTGAGCCATACATTTAAAGCATTTTTAATACATTAAATCAACAGCCCAAATTTAAACACAGTATTACTCAATAAGAAAATAACTGAAAGTGACTCTTAGTGATTTGTAAGCTTGTGACATTTCATATGAGGTTGTTGAGTAGAGCTGGCCTGTGAAATATCACACCTAACTAACACAATCTCCATTACTCATTTTCAATATTTGGACAAGATACACGTCCATACAGTCACACACACAAAAAAATTTCTTTAACTTAGCTCAATGTGTGATATATCTTTCAAACAAGCAAACAACAATAAAATATTTAGGTTTATAAGTGGGAAGAATCTTACCATCGTTGATCTGCTGAGGGAATAGGAGCTGAAATTTGGGGTTACGTTTTTGCTCATTGTTGAAAATTTTGTCATGGCTGAATAATCTCCAGACTCTATAGAGAAGAACAATACAGAGAATTAATAGAAATGTTCAGCGGAATGGGGATTTTTGACTGTGAAAAACATAATGGACTAGTTATCCTCCCAGTGAACTTTCTCAATGTGTTATCACATTCTACAAGTTTCTGAACACAAGCGTCACACACAGCAGCTCAGCTACAGTGCATTTTAATCAGGAAAATAAAACTCATGACCTTAACTTTTCATTAAATTACCCAGTTGGTGTAGACTGAAGCTATTAACTATAACCAGCTAAAATTAAACCACAGATCCTCATTCTAAGAGGATGGCATTTGATCAGCAATTCTTGCTTTTCTGATCTCTAAATGTTTTGCCACTTTTTTCCTTTAGTTAAAAACAAAAAACTAAAAAATTCTCCAAAACACTATGACCAATCAGGTAGCATTGACAAAGAAAATCAGCTAGATTAAACTAATGAAATTTCGTGAAACTATTATTGTAAACATGCATGCACATTCTTTAATACAACAATTAAACAAATAACTTTGTTGTTTTGTTTTGTTTTTTCTTTGATGGAACTTAATCAAACAAATGCGTTTTTGATTCACTTTAGTCATGTTTATGTAAACATGTTTTTATGTAAACATGCATGTTTGTTCTTTCATTGAACAGTTAAACAAACAAACTGGTTGTTTTGTTTAAATTTAGTAATGTTTACGACAGCTTTTTGCACGCAAGTTTGTATGTAAACATGCACGTCTGCTCCAATTAATTAAACAACTTTGTTTTGTTTCATGTTTTTGATGCCAATGTGCATATGTTTGTACATCTACTTTGTAAACTGGCACAATAGTTATTTGATAGTTTGTTTGCTTCCTTGTTGTATGTACGTTTGCATGTCTTGTTTGCATGGATAGCATAACAGTCTGTGTTTATTGATAGCAGTGGGAAATAAGTTACAGACGTTCAAATGTAAAGCTGAAGATTCGTGTCCCGTAAAGACATCGAGTCTGTAACTTTATAGCTGAGTCAGTGTGCTCAGCATATGCCCTTGATGACACTGCAAGTACAATGTGAGGCAAACTTATAGAGTTACACAAAATACTGCAGTGCAAGTTTACAACAAACTATTATGTTCTGGCTCAGCAACAGATGGGGTTGCATCTATGGGCATGCATGTACATGCGTTTGAGAACGCGAATTTGGGAGTGGTATAAGCGTTTGTTGAGTGAATAAGTGTAGAGTGAGTTGTACACAACAGTGGCAGAATAGACAGAACCGGTCTGATGACTGGGCCACTCCCGATGTCCCTACCCAAAAAACACACACCCTTTTCCCTGCCTCGCCCTGCCCTAGTGCATTGCATAGCTGATGTAAACACAAATAACTTTACTAACTTAAGTTATTTGCACCAGAAGTCAAATTTTGAATGTTCAAAATGCATTGCTTTAAAACAATCCACTTGACCTACATCTCTAAAAAAAAAAAAATGGTTTCTCTCAAACTCGTAGCATATGCTTGGTATATTGACAGATCTAGCTAAGACATTCTCAAGACGTCCTCCAGGAAGCCTTGGGCCAGTAACAGGAATATGCAAGGCTGTTTGAACTTGTCAGAATGCAGGTACCTCATAAACCAGGAGTCCGCTGGTTAATGTATCCGCTAAGCACCAGAGGTTAAACCCTGAAAATAGCTGCGGCAGACCTTCATAAAGCCAGGAATTCAAACACTTTTTGTCCTAACCACTTAAATCAACCAAATGCATTTGAGTGCAATCAAAGGATGGTATACACACAAATGTATAATGAAGTTTGGGTGTATTTACAATCATGTAGTTTCACTAAGGTTGTGGACTGAAACAAAGAGTTTGGCTTTCTACACTGAGAAAGAAAGATTAAATTCTTTGGCTTTTCCGTCATGGCAATTGATATTCACAGCATTATGACTGACGGCACCAAATTGTGCCTCCCTTTTGTGCAATGCTAAGTACTTTTTTTGTTTAGCGTGGGTTGGGTTTTTTCAAAGGAGAGCTCTGAAACTTTCACTCTCACTTAGTCGTGTAACAGGAACTGAGATTACACTTGAACCTTGTTCAACTCACTCCTGTCAATGATTCACACCAGACCAGAAGTATTGTATTTCTGTCTGCTCTGCAAGTGCCACTTATTTGTCCTTTTTGTAAAAAAAAACTTTGCTTATATCCATTCTCATTGATGCAGAAAAAAAAAATCATGAATTCAAAACTTTCCCACCCTACTTCATCCCCTTCATTTTAATCGCCATGTTCAAGAACAATGGGGAAAGCTAAATCTACCATGCCTGATGTGAACGAACCACCATTTATGCCACTGTTTTTTATTATCAACTGAAACAAAGGTAGCCTGCATTCAACTTAGTTTAGCTTAAAGGCACATTCAACTTTGTCATACTGACATGCATTATGTACAAATGCCATGTGATGTTTTGTCTTAGTTTATTTAATAGAAACCATGTGACCACAGTTTTGCAACAGGCAGTTTTGTCTCATAAATATTTAATGTTTTTTGCATACACTGTAAAAGTAAGTTGCTGCCTTAAATTTTTAAGTACAACCAACTTGGATGTTCAAGTCATTTCAAATTAAATTACACTAAACTGACTTTGACTCTGACTGAGTTGAATCTTGTATAACATATAAAAATTGTCAAAAATTGCTTAACTTATTTTGATGAGTTCAAGGAAGCAAAGTAAAATCATGTGCTGTCATAACTTAGTGATCATATATTTAGATTGTTTTATTTAATGCCATGTCAGCATCTAAGGCTATTTTCATGGCAAAAAAAAAATCATTTAAAAAATACAAATTATTGAACATTTTCTTTTACAGTGTTCTTTAGTGTAAACAACACAGTACATACTGTGCCTGTGAATTTAATAATAATGCATTTGCTTTTGAAATCAAATCAAGTTCAAGGACAAACCCAAAAAAATACTTCCCTAAAAGTTAATAAAGATGAAATTCAACTCCGGATCATTGTTAAATGAAACCGCATACTGTATAACAGCACAGCACAAAGTCAGATGATGAGTAGATTAATAATTCAAAGGCTGTTGCGTTATTGTAGCTGTATTACAATGAGATCAAAGAGCACGGGGACACACCTGAGGCTGCGTATTGTGACGAGGATCCGTTCTGGCGCGGGACCGTGGGCTTCTCCTTCAGTCTCATGGTCACCTGTTGGTGCACGCGCTTAAATCTCGCCTCATCCTTTCCGTGAGACCCGCCGTGCGCGAGCTCGTTTTCGGACGGGACCGCGTAAGTACTGACGGTCGAATTGGGCTGCAACGCCGTCAGAAAGACGTTCTCCGTGGTCACGCTCACACTCATTGCGAAGCGACGATGGCACCGAGCTGAAAAGTTACAGTCCCACCAGAGAGAGTGGAAAAAGATAGATCCCCGCAATAAAGGCGTCTTCTGTTAGTCAGCTTGTGTTTCTCTGCGTTGATGCTGGAACTGTGAGGCGACGCACTACTGACGTTTGATCTGAACTCTGAGGCTTTTTCGCAGGTGGGAGTTAAAGTGGGCGGGGCTTAGGTGAGTCATCGGTTACCTGAGCCAGGTACACTCATGAACGAACAAAAGAAGGCTCTTCTTTAGTGTTTTATTTGAGCAAGTAAAATGGAAATATACGTCCAAATAATATTTTTCCAAAATATGTTATAGGCCTAATATATATGGCCACCTTGGAATTATAAGGTTCTGTCTGCATTCTGACTGGTTTTGAGATATTGAGCTTTAAAGTTTTTGCATTCCATTCAACTGTGTAGAAAGAACCTTTTTATTTTCTAAATAAAAAGTTCCAAAATGTACACAACTTAAAAAAACAACATCACATAATGTAAAGAAGTGGTCACAGAATAAGAATATGTGAATAACTAAATTTTTACAAAAATGTCAGATAGAACCTTAATTCCAGAATAATTCCAAGGGGACGAGATATAGATAGATAGATAGATAGATAGATAGATAGATAGATAGATAGATAGATAGATAGATAGATAGATAGATAGATAGATAGATATCAATTGATATATATCAATTCAACTTTTTTTATAAGTTATACAAGATTCAACTAATTTTTTGAAGTCAGTTTTATGTAATTTAAGTTGAAGTGGCTTAAACATCCAAATAAACTTAAGGCAGCAACATTTTTTACAGTGTAAATGTTAATGTAATGTTTATGTTAATAGTGGGCTATATAGGCCTTATTATTTTCCAATTCAGTAACGAGAAATATTTTTTTTTTCTCTCATTACAGTATTTAGAAATAAATTCTAAAAATATGTTTGAATCATGAAAATAATAATAACTATTTTTAGGTTACCTGACAAACATTGTTTGCAGTGTAAATTTGAAAAGTAGCATACAATTAAATAACATGACACGTTTTTTCGCGAATACAGCATACTTTCATTACAGTTAATAATTAAATAAATGCATTTTGATTCGTTCTTTTTGTCGTCACTGCAGCGATAGTTCGAAGAGAACGCGCTCTGACATGCAGGTGACGTATGTCTCCGTTTGAACAGGTTGTGTTGTTGTTGTATCGTCGCCTAGCAACGAAAGAAGCCGGGAAACGCGAGCCTTTGCTTTCTATGATACTCACTGCTCAAGCACTAATGTAAACTATCAGATGAAAAATAACGATAGGCTACTTTTCAACTGAATTTTACCAATGGCATAAACTCTTAAGATTCTTAATGCAGATGGTCATCACAGGAAACTTCATTGGAAATGTCATCATTTATAAAAAAGCTTCATTTGTAACTTTCCTCCCAAAGTTATCAAGCCCGTCAGTCACTGAGTCACTGTCTGTGATACTAGATTTCTGTTCAGACAGCATTTCCATGCTTGTTCACAAAACTGAATCATGCTAGTTCATGAGAGGACAAGTAAAAATTGAAAGCTGAAAACAAATAGAAAGTGTTTGCTTTTATATTGTACTCACCAATCTTTGTACTCACCAATCAGCAGGATTTAGTGAATAGTTCCAGTACTGTGAAAATGTTGTTGGGCTGTATATTTATTGATCTCTCTCACAGTTCGCTTGACAGAATCTGACAGATGTCACAGAGAGGCAAGAAGATATAGAATTGGCAGTGGCAACGCCCTTAATATCACTATTAAAACAATACGTGTCTGTATTCATGATCACTATTGTGGTTACCAATCCCCTGAATTAAAGGAGGTGTGTGTGTGTGTGTGTGTGTGTGTGTGTGTGTGTGTGTGTGTGTATGTGTGTGTGTGTGTGTGAGATTAGTTGACAGACACACAGTTGTAGCGGAGAGAAACAGACAAAATGGGCGAGTCTGCAGATGTAGGTGTGATGCAGACGCCAGGCAAGGCGTGAGCAGGGTAAAACAACCTAATAAAATACAGTTTCACAGAAATAATAAATAATAATAAAAAATAAAAAAATCGGGCAGTTGTGGATGCCAGAATAATTCTGTAAAACTGTAATAACAATGTTGTTTGGTTTAACTTAAAAAAGTAAGTTGTTGCCTTCAAATTTTGAGTTCATTGAATTGAAAAAGTTACTACAATGAAGGAGATTGGTTTAATCATCAGAATCTCATAATATTATGTTATCTAAAACCACATTATCTAAGTTGATTTGACGAAAGAAAAAAAGTTGTGATAACAAATCATGAAAATATATATATATATATATATTTTTTTTTTTTTACTGTGTGGTGGTAAAGAGAAAACCACATGATGAATCAAAGTTCATCACAAGTAGGACAAACCGTTGGTTTAAGTTAATCTAGGATAATGTGATGTAACATAAAACTGACAAAAAAAGTAGAATCATAAATGTTAAAATTAAAAACCATCAGATGTGATGTGTCAGGGAATTCTGGGAATGTCAGTTTAAGGCTTATTTTTTTTACGTCTAAAACGGTACATTTAACAGTACTTCACTGTAAAATTACATGAAATGTAAGGTTAGGTCTATTTAAATTTTTCCCCATATATATAACTTACTATTAACTAATTAACAGGTTTTTACAGGCACATTTTTACAGTCTTTTACAGTTAAAATTACAATAATTTGGTTTAGCAATGACCAGCAAGATAAACTTATACAAATCACCAATTTTAAGCCTGACCTTTAAATACCTCTACATTTGTATTATTATGTTAGTGTGACAAAGCAAACGTACATAGAAATCTTTTGTAACATTATAAATGTCTTTACTGTCACTTTAGTTCAATTTAATGGTAAATAAATAAAAACATGACCCCAAAAATTTTGACTGGTATTGTAACCAACCAATATAACAATATATAACCTTATACAACTAACTTTCAGTCTGTGAATCACTACTGGCATTTTTTATATAGTTTGGACATAGAGTGAAATATTTTAATTTTAATTTTAATTTTAATTAAAGTCTTCCAAGCATTATGCCATTATTTAATCATATTTATAAGACAATCAGTGTTTCAGTGGGGTGGCATCCACTAATGATGATAGTGTAAGTACTGAACTTCTGTGCCATCATGAGTCACTTGGAGAAGTAAAGGTGAATATTTGATAGAGATTTCCTCAGGCCAGGGCAGGTGTCAAAAGTGTCATTCAGCCAAAGACAGAATCACTTGCCCTTCCCTATGAGAAAGCATTTTCAACTTTTCTTAGTTCCAACACCTTAATTCACCTTATAGACGTGGAGTCTGACAACTCTCAAATAAGAATATGCCCTGTGAAACGTGTACTGTTGATCAATTATGATCATATAAACTACTGTCACGAAGCATAAAGACACTATTTGAAATGTATAAACTACTTATATATGGTTTAACAAATTGATCATCTGCAGTGTGATCAAATCAAAAAGTAAAAGCATAGCTTGGTATAGGTTTCTTTGTGATTTTAAAAACCTTTCCTTCCTTTCTAAGTAAAGTTATTTATTTTATTATTTTGTTGTTTTGCTTTGGTTTGTTTTGTTGTGTGTTGTGTTTCTTCTGTTGTGTGTTTTTTGTTTTATCCTTGCTTTGTGTTGTGTTGTGTTTTGAGTTATTTGTTTGTTTTGTTTGGCCTTGCCTTGGTTTTGCTGTATTACAGTTTATGTTGTTTCGTTTTTGTGTGTTTTTTGTTTTGTTTTATCCTTGCTTTGATTTGTGTTTTGTTTTTGTGTTTTGAGGTTTTTTTTGTTGTTTTTTGCTTTGCTTTATTTTGTTTTTGCGTTTTGCGTTTTTAAGTTGCTTTGCTGTGTTTTTTTGTTTGTTTGTTTTTTTACTTTGCTTTGTTGAGTGTTATATTGTTTTCATTTTTGCATGCTTGTTTTTGCGTTTTATTTTGCTTTATTTGTTGTTGTGTTGTATTGTGTTGTTTAGTTTTTTGTTTTATCCTTGCTTTGAGGTTTTTTTTGTTGCTTTGCTTTTGTTTAATTTGGTTTCCTTTGCATTGATTTAGTTGTGTGTTGATTTTTTTTGTTTTTTGTTTTATTTAGATTTGTTTTATTTTGTTTTTATTTTGTATTGCTTTGTTGTATGTTGTGTTTTGTGTGTGTGTTTTGAGTTTTTTGTTTGCTTTGTTTTGTTGTGTCTTGTCTTGTATTATGTGCTGTGTTTTGTTTTTTGTGTGTTTTTTTTTAAAATGTGTACTGAGTTTAATTAATGTAATGTTCATTATTTTGACGTAACTGCAATGAATAGTTTCTTCAGAACTAACCACAGAATTCCATCACCATCCCAGTTATGCCCCGTGATCAGGGTGCGAACTACGGGGGAACTAGGGGGAGCTCGGCTCCCCTTAATAAGACATGGGCTCCCCTGAAAACGTGATTTGTGAAATTTTGGGGGGTCTCAAAAAATATTGACAATGTGTCATTTTGACATGCAATTTCAGTTTTGTGTAATGTGATCATCGTGGATTATTATGTGTAAAATACCAAAAATATCATTCATTCATGCAGGATGGCGATTTAAACCTACCGGCAATTCACTTCAATAAAGATAACTATGCTATTCTTGTCATGAGCATCAAGGTGTGGTGGCGCTGCGGTGCAAATTCCACTCATGTTAACTCACAGATTCGTCGAAAAAAATTTAAACGATGGCCATTGATCTGCGCGCGAAGTCCTTGAAATCCATTCTGTGTTGAGGTAAAGCATGTTATTCCCAAAATGTGTTGTGGCCGGGTTGTTATAGGTCTGCGTGACTCTCGATGGTTTAGGCCTAATTGAACGGAGGAATTATGGTATTCTTCTGTAGCCCGACGAATTTAACCGTTGTTCATGTGAACTCAAAGAGTTCAGCCTTTACAGACTAGCCTATTTATTGGTGGATGTTTGCTGTTTGACCTATCAATTCGGGTCGATAAAGTATAATAGGGTAAATTCGGTATAGTGATTTATCCTATATAGTGCTTGCATAAAGCGTAGTGCACTTGTGACTTGTAGCTGTTATCTTTCGTTCATGAACGATCCATTCATTGCGTCTGTCACGTGACAGTTGAATGAAATACTCTGAAGGTAAAGTAATTATTTATGTTCGTTGTAAATTATTTTTGACTGCATTATAATGATTTCTTAATTCAGAATATAATCAAGATTCCGTAGGTGGATGTGTTAAAAGTATAACATGGCCCCTTAGATGAACGAAATGGCTCGAAAAAAGCGTCTTTCATTTTGATGAACGAGATCGAACAAGAGAGTCAGTAAAATGATTCGAACACCCCATCCTCGTATGGCACGCGCATAACCCCCCCCCCCCCCCCCCCCCCCCCCCCGTTGGAATTGATTGAAAAAAAAATAAACATCAACAAAAGTGGGCTCCCCCAAAAGACACGCTATAGTTCGAACACTGCCCGTGATGATTGTGGTTGCAATAATCGAAATATTAGCTGTTAGACATTTTAAAGAGAACACTCTTTTAAAGTTTTTTAGGTTCAAGAAATCATGGACAACACAAACAAGCTCAAAAAAATGAATAATAAATAAATCACAATAAAAGCAGATGGTCTATTTGCAGAATTATTAGGATTCACATGTGCACTGCATTTGCAATTATGACGTACACATTATTGATTGAAACGTCTGACAAAGAGTTGTCAGTTTTGCTGTGGAGACTATATTGTATTTGGTTTTACCAAAGAGATTGAGCACAGATTATATGGCAGTGTCTACTGTCTAGAAGACCAAACACAAAACTACTAGGCCAGAGATCTAGACAGAGATAACCATTTTTATGAACTTTAATGATGTGAACCATGTATTAACAATGCGCCATAAAGACAAAAGCAGTAAAGCAACAGTAAACAGACACTTTGAACAGGCTTAGCAGCATTTATATCGACTAATTACTCGACTAAGTGAATATAGAATGAGAGTAATCATAGAAAAAAATGATTAGAAAAATGATTAGAAAGTAATCATTTGTAGCCTGACGTCGTCATACTCAGATTGTAGTCTGAAAATGTTGTGAGCGGGGCTAAGTTTGGCTGGCATTCAGGCTAAATCATTTGGAAACTATATAAATATTGGCGAGCACAGTTGAGGCAACATTTTAAAGTTCCCCATTAAAAAAAAACAAACATTATGTAGACAATTGAAACTTCCAAATACCTATAACATCTTTTTTTTTTTTTTTTTTTTTTTTCTCTGAAGAGATTTATTAGATAACAATAATTATCAACACTCACCTAGCTTGGGGCGTTTCATCAGTGATTTAACCTGAAATTAATTCTCATTAACTGTATGTGTGTTTACTAAGTTTCACTGGGTGTGGTTCTGTTCAAATGCAAATAAAATACAAAGACATTGCGGTATCATTACAAAATAATAATGCTGATGTTAAAATTGTTGAGGCGAAATTGCCACATCTTTAAATTACAAGTATTTATCAATGAATAAATGACATAGATGTCATCAGGTTCCCACTCATCGCTGTGACAGTGAATGTCATGGAAAATGATAAGCATTATTCACAGTGATGAAATCTCAAAGCATGAGGTATTTTGGTGAGGGCTTTGAAAACATTTGAATGACTCATACTCAGTTACTGTCACTAAAGTATGGCATTTGGTACTGTACAGCATGGCATTTCCGGCCAATGACATCCAGAGAACTGGAACAGGGAGTAGACGACAATTGAGACATCAAGTTCACTTGATTCTAAGAAAAGAGGGAGGGGTTTCCAGAATGGGAAGATGTGTGTGTGTGTGTGTGTGTGTGTGTGTGTGTGTGTGTGTGTGTGTGTGTGTGTGTGTGTGTGTGTGTGTGTGTGTGTGTGTGTGTGTGTGTGGACATGTTTTTCTACACCGGTGGGGACTTAAACCTGAATGCACACAGACTCATGGGGACTCGTGTCACCGTGGGGACCTAAATTGAGGTCCCCATGAGTACAAAAGCTTATAAATCATACAGAATTAGTTTTTTTGAAAATGTAAAAATGCAGAATGTCTCCTGTGATGGGTAGGTTTAGGGATAGGGGCAGTGTAAGGGGATAGAATATACAGTTTGTACAGTATAAAAACCATTACGTCTATGGAGAGTCCTCACAAAGATAGTGCACCAGACATGTGTGTGTGTGTGTGTGTGTGTGTGTGTGTGTGTGTGTGTGTGTGTGTGTGTGTGTGTGTGTGTGTGTGTGTGTGTGTGTGTGTCTGTGTGTGTGTGTGTGTGTGTGTGTGTGTGTGTGTGTGTGTGTGTGTGTGTGTGTGTTTTAAAAATAAAGGTTCCAAAGGGGGGTTTCAGAGCGATGCCATAGAAGAACCATTTTTGTTCTGCAAAGAACCTTCAATAAACAGTTCTTAAAAGAAGAACAATTTAAAATTCTAATGGAATGGAAACATTCCAAAGGTTCTTCATGAATCATAGATGCCAATATCATGTGTACGACATCATCATTATTGGTCCTATTAAATGGAAGTGGATGGGGACCATGATACAAGTCACAAAATAGCCTATATATTTTTAGAAATATTTTTTTTGTGTGTGTGTTTCACTTAACAAAAAAGTCATAAGCCTTTGAAAGACTTCTAAAATGTGCTAAATAAAGCTTAACGTTTAATTTGTCTATTTAGGTTGGCTGCATACAGTAGGCTTTGATTTTGATTCTGGATAATGCTTTTATGTAATATTTACTTTCTACTTTCTTCCACGGAACAATGGAGTTATGACTGGCGGTAATTTAATCCAGTTAAGATGTCTCATGTTTTCATTGGGAAGTGTAGTCACTATGACAGTCGTATGTGTTACTTTAATCAAATTACATTTTCCTATAATAAATCCCATTAGTCCTGTCCATTTAAAATACCTTACTTTTGTTATGTATGTGTGAGTGTAGAATTTAAGAGTTTGTTTGACTGTCTACTGACGCCATCTAGAGGCTTTATCCCGACTCTCAAATTTAGTTCTCAATTTCAAAAAATGCCTACTTGATTATTACTTGATCATTACAACTTACCAGAATATCATCACAAACAATAAAATCGGTGACAGGGAAAATGCAATAAAAATATTGTGCCAATAATATAATATAATATAAAGGCTAATATATAATGAGATATTGCGCAAAATAAGTAATTAGTGCATATGGAGAAACAAGTAAAATAAAAAAATAACCAAAATACCTAAAATAACAGTGCAGAGTAAACTAAGAATATATAATATAATAGCCTATAATATATGGGCTAATATAATGAGATATTGCGCAAAATAAGTAAAATAACAATAGTGCATAATAAGTAATATAAAAAAATAACAAAAATACCAATAGCATAAAATAAAATAGGCTAACAGTGCAGAGTAAACTAAGATATAATATAGCATAATAGCCTATTATTTAGCATAGCATAATATAATGAGATATTGTGCAAATAAGTAAAACAACAATAGTGCATATGGAGAAACAAGTAATATTAAAAACAATTACAGAAATAGCCTACACTCTTACAAAATAAAGTACATAATTGTACCTTTAGGGGTACAATGGCTTGTCACTGGGGCTGTACCCTCAAGGGTACAATATTGTACCTTAACCTTTAAAAGAAACGGTACATATATGTACCTTTTAATGCTTTTTGACCCTCAAAAAGGTACATGTACCTTGAGGTCCAATAATAAGCCCTATGGGGTACGTTAGTGTAGATTGTACCTTGGGGGACAGAAATGGACTCCTGTACCCCTATTTCTGACAGTGTACCAATAGCATACAATGAAATAAAACAGATCAACGAATTATCCAACGAAAAAAGTTTTATTTACAATTCTTTCTCAATATTTTTCGCAATTCAGAGTTTCTGTTGGTAATACTTTATAATCGTTTTGTTATCTTCTTTTTTGTCATCCCGCTTTAACATTTTCATATAAAAAAAAAAGTATATATTTATGCTTATTCAACAACATAGATAATGTAACCTCTCTCTGTTGTTGTTTTTTCGTTTCCTCTTTTCCTTTATAAATGTATTATCCCGGAAATAGACCATGTGACTGGAGCTGAGCCAATGAGAATCGCCGCAGCTCAGCTCAGGTCACCTGAACAAAAACACTATCTATCTGTCACATGACTCGTTTTTTTGACAGTTTCAGCGCATTTCTCGTGTAGAGCGACACACACCTGCAGTCGGACACTGAAACATAACTGAAGCGACAGTAGCATGGCTCACCCCTGCACGCACTCTCCTGGTCTGCGGGTCTGGCTCTTGCTGGTGGTTGTGAGTCGCACAGTGGAGCCGGTGTGCGGAGTCTGGCCGCTTCCGCAACAGATCCATCAGTCCCCGGACAGATACAGTCTGAGTCCGCAGCTCTTCTCCTTCACTTACGGAAAGGACTCGGCAGCTCAGACTGGATGCTCCGTTCTGGATGCTGCTTTCAAAAGATACTTCTCCATCATATTCCCTGACTTTACAAAAGGACCAGGTTGGTTTATGCCTGAAAATGAATGAAACTAATGTATAGTAGTATCAGTGTTGGTTAAGTTTCATTTAATTTTTTATTGCTTTCATTTAATGTAATTTGTATGTCATACAAATTATTTTACATGTTTTAAAAGGAGATTTTATGTGTAGCTATATGTGCACAAACATGTTGTTCCTGTTCTGCGGTCTGTTTAAAGGGATGGTTGATTATGATTTCACTTGTTTAACTTTAGTTAGTTAGTGTGTAATTACTGTTTGAGCATAAACAACATCTGCAAAGTCACGACGTTCAAAGTTCAAAGCAAAGGGAGATATTTCACCCTCAAAAAGCAACAATTTTAACATGCTACCGGTATATAAAAATATCTGTGGGGTATTTTGAGCTAAAACTTCACATACACACTCTGGGGACTTCAGAGACTTACTGTATTTTACATCTTGTGAAAAGGTCATTATACCACCCCTTTAAAGTAACACTTTTTAACTGGGTTCAGGCAGCTTGTGTGCGTCTAAATAGCTCTTCATAGTCAAATGAACCAATTTTGAAATACTAAATAATGTGTGTTGATATGTTGATGCTTATTTGAGCAGAAAACGGGCTTCGTTACTGGTTGGAGTCAAAACCCTTTGTGGTGACGGTGAGTGTCAAAAACAGAGGATGTGATGGTTACCCTGATGGAGATTCAGATGAGAGCTGTGAGTGTTTCCTGATCATGTGATTTTTTTTTATTTACTCTGATCATTTGTGAGAAAGTCTGCTATATTAGAAGGTGTAATTACACTGTTCAGATTCCAAAAAGAATATGGTTGTGCCATAATATAAAGCATATGTGATATGCTAAGACATTCCAATGACATGCTTAACACGTTTTGTTGTTGCAGATAACCTGAGTGTTTCTGATGGCCAGGCTGTTCTGAGATCAGTGACTGTATGGGGTTCTCTGAGAGGTGTGACTCATCTTGCATTTTATGCTTATTGTTTTTTTCCATTTGTGCATAATTCTTTGCTTGACAGCACTAACTATTTGTCTTTTTCAACTTATGAAACCTGAAAATCAGGTCTGGAGTCCTTCAGTCAGCTTGTGTACCAGGATGATTATGGCTCTGTAAGTTTTGTGTGACGGTATTTATTCATGTGATTGTCGCGGTATATTAGCATGTTAAATATGTTCTTTTAATCGACTTTTCCATGCAGTATTTTCTCAACAAGTCAGAGATTGTAGACTTCCCACGTTTTGCATTTAGAGGACTTTTACTGGACACTTCAAGGCATTATTTACCCCTCCATGCTATTTTGAAGACCCTGGTATGTATGTATTACTGTATGTATTTAAAAATATTTAAAATATTTTTGTACTATTATACACTAGCATTCAAAGGTTTGGGGTCGGTAAGATTTTTAAAAATGTATTTGAAAGAAGTCTCTTATGCTCTCAAAGGCGGCATGATTTATTTGATCAAAAATACAGTAATAATATAAAATAGTATTACAATTTCAAATAAGTGTTTCTATTTTAATATATTTTAAAATGTAATTTAATCCTGTGATCAAAGCTGAATTTTCAGCATCATTACTCCAGTCTTCAGTGTCACATGATCCTCCAGAAATCAGTGTAATATGATGATTTGCTTTTTTTATTATTATAATAATGATGAAAAGACAGCATTTATTTAGAAATAAACTTTTGTAACATAATTGCTTCTGATCAATTTAATTCCTTGCTGAATAAATGTTTTAAGTATTGTGAAATAAATCAATTAAATTAAAATTTTCCTTAGGATGCTATGGCTTACAGTAAATTCAACGTCTTTCACTGGCATATCGTGGATGATCCTTCTTTTCCGTATCAGAGCCGCACCTTTCCTGACCTCAGTAATAAGGTAAAGGGGCTGTAATTTTCGTTTAATTTTCATCGAACTTTATTTTATTTTAGCTTTATTTTAATTAACAAGTGATTAAAAAGAGTTTTAGTTGCCAATAACAACACTGGCATATCTTTTTCTTCTAGGGAGCTTTTCATCCGTTCACTCATATCTACACGCAGTCAGATGTGATGAGAGTGATTGAACATGCGAGAATGAGAGGCATTAGAGTCGTACCTGAGTTTGACTCGCCTGGACACACTCAGTCGTGGGGGAAAGGTACACACACACACACACACGCTGCCACTCTGGATTACAGAAGAATAAGATGAAGGAGAAGAAATTAAACACAAATGTGATGTTCGTATAGTCGAAATTGTATCATCAAGGGTCAGCAGCAAAGACATTGGTTAATAAAGTGAGATTAAATACATAAAGTAGGCTATTTGTGTTATGTAGCATATTTCATAATTGCAGGTTTGCGTAATATTTAGCTGTTTTGATAGTTTTGAGGAATACTGAATCTGTTTTTGTGCAAGTAAGATGAGTAAATCCTGCTCGCATTCAGTCTAGAACTACAATAACATCATGTTTACTCGGCACTTACGCCTGATTTCTCTCAACACGGGGACAGGAGAGCTGTCAGTCAATACATGGGAAAACATAGTAACTTGTGTTACTTATTTGAAAAAGTAACTTTAAAATTGTAAATTTAAAAGTAATGCGTTACTTTACTAGTTACTTGAAAAAAGTAATCTGATTACACAACTCGCGTTACTTGTAACTTGTAGTCCAACACTGCACACATCCCCTAGAATAATAAGAAAACAGATATTATAAATGATAATTTTAAAGAATTAGGGTTGTCACAATACCAAAATTACAGTATTTGGTACCAATATCCGGTATTAATTTCGGTACCAGAGCAAAAACCGTATCACAGTCAGTCATCGCAGTTTCCGATTCAATTGCGAATTTAAATACGGTTGTCAATCCTTAAACTTTGCAGCGTACTGAGCAGCATGAAGAACTAAACTTGTATTCAGATTGTGAATGGATAAACCAAGAGAAGAGCGGGTTTAAGCAGATTCTGACTGACTTACTGACTAGCACCTCTGATAGGCCATTGCGTTCATGCGCTCAACAGATGTGATTTTCATTGGCTACAATGCTCAACGCTTGTAAAAACATGCTGTAAATCACTGGGTACCTAAAATGCCCAGTTTTTGTACTACCGGTACTGCAGAAAGGCTGGTTCAGTCAACTTTATTTTTTTTAAAACACCAACTGGTATCATTTGAAAACCCTACAACGAATAACAATGCTTGTCCTTTATTATCAGGACAGCCAGACCTCTTGACACCTTGTTACAGGGGAGATGTACCCTCTGGTTCATTTGGACCCGTCGATCCAACGGTAGACACCACTTTTAAGTTCATGGAACGCCTCTTGAAAGAGGTGAAAAATGTCTTTCCTGACTCGTATGTTCACTTAGGAGGGGATGAGGTCAGTTTTGCCTGCTGGTAAGCACTTTTGACATGTTTTGGGTGCCTGCATTAGCAAAAAGGTGGGATCTTTTTATGTGAAGATTTTAACAAAGTTATTCTCTCAAACAGGCAGTCCAATCCCAATGTGCGAAAGTTTATGGCAAAGATGGGCTTTGGGAAGGATTTTACCAAACTGGAATCATTCTATATGGAGAGGTGAGTAGAATTGTGAGAGTGTTTCAAATTTCAAAAACTACATACACTATCGGTCAAAGTTTGGGGTCGGTAAGATTTTTAAATGTCTCTCATGCTCACCAAAAATACCGTAAAAACAGTAATATTGTGTTTTCAATTTTAATATATGCTAAGATTTTCAGCATCATTACTCCAGTCTTCTGTGTCAAATGATCCTTCAGAAATCTTTCTAATTTGATGATTTGCTGTTGAAAACAGTTGTGCTGGAAACCATAATGCATTTTCCCCCCAGAATTCTTTGATAAATACATTAACATTAAAGTTAATAAGAGCAACATTTATTTAAAATACAAATATTTTGTAACATTATAAATGTTTACTGTCACTTTTGATCAATTTAATGCATCCTTGCTGAATACAAGTATTAACTTTTGAAAAGTAGCGTACATATACCAGGATACAGCTACTTATTCTTTATTATTAATATTTTTCTCGTTTTAGAATAACAGCATCACTTGTTGACTGCTTTTCCTTCAACTGATCCTTTTATAAATAATTATAAATATATATTTAAAACATTAAATAATTTAATGAATATTTCAAGTTTAATTTTAACAAGTTTAATCCCAGATTCTAAAATTAATATTTCTAATATGTGTTAAGCCGTGTTTGAAACCATTTAAAAAAAAAAAACTGATATAAGCACACTTGTGACTCTGCATTGACTCTGTTTTAATGTTTAGTATATACATTTTCATGTAATCAAATTATAAACAAACTGTTTATTTTACAGATTTACTGCATAAACATAAGAAATGGAGCATTCGTGAACGCAGTGTCTATGGTTTTTCTATGTGTCTTTATGTCTCTCTTTATGTTCTTCTTTAGCATAATGAACATGACTGCCGCTCTCAACAAAACCTCCATTGTCTGGCAGGACGTGTTTGACTACCATGAGCGAGTGAGTAGAAATGTGCTCTACACTGGTTGCTTTCAAACCTCACAAAGCAGTGCGTGTGTTTTAACTGGATCGAGACACTTCTCTTCTAGCCCAGATCGAAGTACGTGGTGGAGGTTTGGAAGCAGGGATGTTACCTGTGCGAGATGCGCCGGGTGACTAAAGCAGGGTTAAAGGTCATCCTGGCGGCTCCTTTCTACCTCGACCTGCCGATACCCACTCACAGCTGGGCCCGCTTCTACAGCGTGCGGCCCCTAGCCTTTAGGGGTCAGAGCATGAGTGCAAAACACTAACAAGTACTAGAGATTGCAGTGCTGTGTCAGTGCAGTGATCATTTTTCTAACATTTTAATTCAGTCCAGTGTGTTCTGTGTGAGAATCAAACATAAGCATGACTTTATCTGTTATTTTCTTAGTATTTATACACTATTATAGTTTGTATTCATAATTTTATTTTTAGATTCAGCTCTAATTTAAATTAACTTTAAATACATGTTTAATAGAGTAGGTTCACTTAACAGTAACAACACTAGGCTTTCTATTTTGGTATTATACCCCTTTTCAATAGGAATTGCATCAAATACTTAGTAAATAAGTATTTATAGAAAAACATGAGAATGTAACATCTCATGTGCCCCGCTGCCCTCTTGCCCAGAATGCTGCATGAAATCCTGTCATTACAATCGTTGCAAAGCACTTTCTTGCCAGAAGGTGTCAACCAAGAGTCGACTTTTGAGGTGAAACATGTCTGTGTACATGTAACACAAGACCAGCCTCCCAGAATATGTAAAGCAAAATGAAACAAAAAGTATTTTTTGTTTGTCAGAACTGTGAGCTCTGGTGCTTTTTTGGACTTTTTGAGTTTGAGTCTAGCTTGCAACATTTTTTAAATCTCGTTTCCACCTCTTCACCCCATAATTTCCTGTCCTCGCCTCACAATACTCTCCATAAAAGTGAAAAAAGCCAAAAAGATGTGCATTTATGCACACACACAAAAAAGAAAGAAAGTCAGAACTGTGGATTAGTGGTTAAGACGTTGAGCTCTGGTGCTTTTTTTAATCTAGCTTGCAACATTTTTTAAATCTCGTTTCCACCTCTTCACCCCATCATTTCCTGTCTTCGCTTCATAGTACGCTCCATAAAATTGGTAAAAGCCCAAAAATGTTGCATTTATGCACAAAAAAACTTTTTTTTCATGTCAGAGCTGTGGATTAAGCCTTGTTTATACTTTAGCCTGGCTCCGCAGCGCGAGTCTCCGCAGACTGCGCGCGCACCTCCCCAAACGGACGAGGCGTTTATACTTGACGCGCTCGCCGTTGTACTATTCTGTGAAACGACAGGGGGCGACTCGAGTAATTGTCCTCTTAACCATCAGGAATCAGCGGTGAGAAGAAAAAGCTACACACGTGACAATGTTTATTTTAGTACACCACCACCAATACCACACTACAAAAAGAATCATGTAAAACCCAGAAAACCCTGAGATTATTACTTGTGACATTAGAACAAAATATGTGGATATAAAAACATGTATGTAGGCTATACAACTAAATTAACGATCTCTTAAATATTTTCTAATTTCACAAAACATAATTAAGTTTCGTGAACATTTTTATTAAACATGGACCGAAAATGCGGTTCATTAAAAATACTTTTATGCTATTGTATGCTCATTTTTAAATGTAAGCAACTAATTTAGACGTGCAAACTAGGTGCCGGTCTGGTGAAAAGTTCGAGCTCGGCCAGATTCGGCTCGAAGTCGTTCAACTTCGGATGCGGCGCCGCGCGCGCTGTTACAAAAAATGTCGCGCACACCGCCAAGCGAAATGGGGTCTTGCGCACCCAACGCGCACGACCGCCCACACCGCAATGACGTCATTTTTGCCGCGCGCACCTTCGCGCTCGTGCGGACGTGTCGAGTATAAACCTAGCTTTAGTGGTTCATATCCTGTCCTCGCTTCACAATTTGCGCCAATAAAATGTGTAAAACTTTAAAAAATTGCATTTATGCACAAATTAACTTTTTTTTTTTTTTTGTATGTCAGAGCTGTGGATTAGTGTTTAAGACGTTGAGTTCTGGTGCTTTTTTGGGCTTTTTGATTTTGAATCGAGCTTGCAACATTTTTTTTTATCTCGTTTCCACCTCTTCACCCCATCATTTCCTGTCCTCGTTCCACAATAAGATCAATAAAATTGGTAAAAGCCCAAAAACGTTGCATGTATGCACAAAATCATTTTTTTGTATGTCAGAACTGTGGATTAGTGGCAACAATTTTTTTTGCATTCATTCAGATTGATAAAGCAGAGGTTATTGATCAATCCAAAGAAGCCGATAAAGTGCGAAGAGTGCAATGCGTGTGACCCACTGTCTGTACACTGTCTCAGATTCCACAGGACACGGTTCTGGAGATCTGGAAGGGTGAAGGTTACCGGGCTGAACTGAGCAAGATGACCAAGGCCGGGCACAGGGTTCTGCTCTCTGCCCCCTGGTACATCAACCACATCAGCTACGGCCAGGACTGGCGTATGTCCTACGCAGTGCAGCCGCAGAATTTCTCCGGTGTGTGGAGCAGCATGTTAGGCTGGGGTCGAAAAGCAAACGGGCGATTAATAAGAACCTGATGCCGTTTCCTGGTTCAGATACAGCTGATTCTAATTTATGGGCTGGTGGTTAATAAGTTAATTTAGTAAATTCAGTGTACAGAATTAGTAATTTAGCTTGAATTAATGACACTTAACTATTCTAATTAATGATAAACCAACTATTTAATTTTAACTTTTAATATAATTAACTATTTTGTTTGGCTTTGTTGTGGTTTGTAGTGCAGTGCTGGTGTATTTTCAGTGTGTATCTGGTTAAATTTGTGCATATTCTTCCATGTTTTAGAGATAAATAAAGCAAAATAAATTATTTTTATTTTCTTTTTAACTTTAATTTTTAGTATTTTTAGTGCTTAAGCCACTTATTTGATCTTATTTTCATGTAGTTCCCAATGCAGCATTTATAATTTGCATTTATTTATTTATTTTTTAAGATTAAGTTTTGAGTTTTAAACTTAAGTTAGCGGTTATACACTTAGGTTCCAAAATAAGGTTTTCACAGTGATGCCATAGAACCTTATTTTTTATAGTGTATTTGATTCAATTTGTGCATTTTTTTTCTATGATTTAGGGACAGAAGAGCAAAAGAAGTTGGTGATCGGTGGAGAGGTCGCCATGTGGGGTGAATACGTCGACGCCACCAATCTGAGCCCACGTCTGTGGTATGAAAAAATACACTGACACTAAGATCATTAATGATATCATTATGATTGTCGCAAAATCTTCAGTTTTCTATATCTTTGTGATTGTGTTTGTGAAGGCCTAGAGCCTGTGCTGCAGCTGAGAGGTTGTGGAGCGATGAAGAAAAAACTTTGAACGCAGATCTGGCCTTCCCTCGCCTGGAAGCGTTCCGCTGTGAACTTCTAAGGTATTGAAATAGATCCTTTATCAACCTCTATTAGTCACACTGTACACATACAAAATTCATTATTTCATATTATTAACCCTATAAAACCTACTGTATGATACACAAATGCCTCCAAATGATCAACATGATCAAAACTTTGCTGAATAATCTACTACATGCCTTCTGTCGTCTGATTGTTTATGCTTTTTTATCAAGTAAAATACCTTTTAGTATAATTCTACAAACCTCCACCTTCAGGTTGTGGTTCACACGTCTTTTTGCTGTCAAATCTTGATTTTGAACTTTTATGTTGTTAGTATTATTTCGAGACTGGACTGAAGCAACTTCTGTTGATTATCCATACAAAAATTTTTTGAAACATTTATGTTAAAATGTAAGTGTCAAATATGATACATTAGGCTTTTTATGAATGTTTATTTGTTCATTTCCTGATCATTCTTGCATTAAATTGCATTATGTTTCCTCTCCAGAATAAAAATGATAGAGCTTTGATCATAAAACTAAGCATATCATCTTACTAAGACATATTATTGGGAGATATAGAGTCACAACTGATATTTATATGCATTTTATGTAAGTCGTCTATTATACTGTTATAAAGATCTCATTGATTATAAGCTATTAGAATTTCTTCTTACTTTCTGGCCATATAAACATCAGAAACTGCATCAAATTGCATATTTTTGCTCAGTTTGTGCCTCTAAATAAAATGAATGCGTTTCTTTCCTCCTCGAACACAAACTCCATATTCTAACTATACCATGTTACTGTATATAAGCCATAAAAGCCTGACATATCAAATGTTATACTCAATTTTATTTTAAATATGTTGTCTAATGTTTCAATAAACTGTTACATTTAAAACATTTCTGACTATTATTTCATATATCAGGCTTTACAGGGTTAAAGCATATTATTTAAGATTTTCAGTGAGGAAATTGAGTTTTAAATGATAAAAATGTGTTTGTGTTTCTGCAGGCGGGGGATTCAGGCGGAGCCTCTGTTTGTTGGCCACTGTAAGCATGAGTATAACGGGCTGTAAGTTCACCGATGAGCCAATAAAACTGAAGAGGGATCCGTTTGTGCACTGGAATATTGCTTCTGAATTTGCACAATATTTTTTTATGATCATGTAAACTGACTTTTACTAAAGAAAAATGTAATTTTATTAATAAAGACCTCTGCAAGAATGATTTGCAAGTTGATCTTCTTTCTTAATAATGTATTTATCCTTTAAATACAATGGCCCCAAAAAGTATTTGGACACTAAAGTTGCACTTGTATAAATGTTGGTATTAAATGAATAACTGTATGATATCAAAATATTGTCATAGTGCAGATGTAAAATTAAAAACTCAGTTAGTTCATCATTTATTTAACCAGGGTTATTTTTGTTACTGACTTCCAAAATTTGGAGAGTGGGGTGAGTTGAGCCAGTTTTTACTTGAGGTGTCTTTAATGTTAAGGCATGACAGAAATGCGTCCAACTAAAATATGTGCATACATTTCAGGATGTGGTGCATCCCTGGGAATAATCACTTTGGGTCTAAAATGAACTCTTTTCAAAACATGACTTTCCAAAAGAAAGTGGTCTCTTGGCTCAACTTACCCCCAATGAGGGGTAAGTTGAGCCACATTAGTAAATTGTGCCACTGATTATGTTGAAGCAAAACTGAACATTTTCACCTCATATGCTATATCATGGGTGTCAAACTCGGCTCCTGGAGGTCCACTGTCTCCATTGATCTGTCCAACTCTACAAGAGGACTTTAAGCCCGTTTGTCTTCTGTTTAAGCGTGGCATTATGGTTTTTGGTCTAAATTTCTAAATGTCACATCATTTCAATGATAAAATAAAAGATTGAAATGTAGAATAGAGTAAAATGGTCACATGACTGATTTTTTTTTTTTTGATGGTTGTTAAGAAACAAAGGGTGGCTCAACTTCCCCACAGGTTTAAATCACCCCGTTCTCCCCCATCAGGTAAATGGCTGATGTAAAGTAGCTACACATTTAATGAAATCGCCTGGCACTACGACACCAATCCCGTCTCTCCATCCTCACGGCAGCAGATCCTATTAACTCTGATGGGGTTTAAACAGGAGCTGAAGAAGGACACTGAGGCGCGAATGTCCGAAACGACACAGTGCTGTTGTTATAGGAACCAATGCTAACCCTTTTTATTTATGTATTTATTAATATTGTCAATTACCTTTTTTATTTATTTTTAGCTTCAACTTATATTTACTTCAGTTTTAGTAAGTTTAGTATATTAGTTCAACTTCAACTTATTTTATTTCAATTAAGTTAAGAGGCAAAATTTCTAAATTATAAGTTTTTTGTCTAACTTTTTTTTTATTTTTTCCAGATTTGTTTCAGTTAAATGATTTTTAATAGTTTAAGTTTTAGTTAACAATAATATTACTGTCTGGAACATTATTTTAGCATCTATCTATCTATCTATCTATCTATCTATCTATCTATCTATCTATCTATCTATCTATCTATCTATCTATCTATCTATCTATCTATCTATCTATCTGTCTGTCTGTCTGTCTATTTATTTTTTATTATTGTGGATTTTAGGGTCTAAAATTATCTTAAATATTTAGTAATGATAATTACAGTATATACATATTAGTTCAAATATTCTCTCTCTCTCACACATACACACACACACACATATATATATATATATATATATGAAATCTAATTGTACACATTTATATAATTTAAATATTTAAATTCTAGTTTAAAGACAAAACCTACGTATTTATCTTAATTTGTTCTCTCTGTTAATTGCAGTTTAACTTTTGTTCTACAATATTTTGCATCGATATTGCAATATATTTATGCAATCATTATGTTATGTTATGCTATGTTGTTATGTTATTTTAAAAAGTTTATTTCAGTTAACTAAAACAACTTTCAATACTTTCAGTTTTCGTTAACAATAACAACAGTGCCTGGAAAACTTTTTATAAATACATTTCTTTTTATTATTGTGAATTTTAGGGTCTAAAATTATTTTAAATAAACGTTTTTCCACTAATTACAAAATAAATAAATATTAAGTATTTAATAATGATAATCATATACACACACACACATACACACACACATATATATATATATAGTATTTATTAAAAAAATATATTATTTAAAAAAAAAACAAATACATTTAATTTTATATTTTATTTAAATCTATTTTTTTCATGTAACACAAGAGATTTAGTATTTCTAGTTTGTATAAAGACAAACGCCTCCACATTTATCAAACACTTTTTTTTTTTATTACTGTGAGTCTTAATTTTTGTTGTCGTCTCTGTTAATTGCATCTTGATCCTTTTTTGACGATTCAGCAGCGAGTCGCACCTAATGAATAAGCCTCCCTATGCCTTGCTCAGCACTAACATGGTCTTTTAACTTAAGTCCTCCTAATGTTTAAGTTACTTGCCAAAATGAGTTTACATGCCTTTGATATTTACTTAGACAATTGATTTTCTCATTGACGGGATTATGCTGCCGCTAGCAGATGGCACGGATTGGCTAATCCCAGAAGGCAACGGTGCCGCCCCATTCCCACCTGCCCTTTTCTGTTCCCCTACATCCACATGTCCAGCGTGAAGGTTGGTAGACTGACCACTACATGACCTTTGGATGTGTAGACAATAATGACCTGGAATGACTCAAAAATGGCAAGGATAGCTATACTCTTACTGTTTATACAGCAAATACGACTCATAATAAGCATATCTTGCACATATTGTTGAAGCGATGATAAAACATCATCTAACAAAGTTAGATATCGCATATCAAATATGTATTGTGAGCAAAAGACTAGCAGTTTATAGACTGTGCGCAGCTGAAGAGATTTCCCGCCAAATTCTCCTCACTTGGCAAGCGACTTGCAGTTTCTCTGTCGGTTAATGTCATTCGGAAATCTAGTTAATAATCTTATTAGTTAATTAGTGCTAAAACATGGCGTGTTGTTTTGTGCCAATTTTCCCTCAGTATACCTCAATAACACGAGTTCAGCATTACAGCATATGGCCACTCGCTCGTGTCCATGAATGCGTTTAATCCCGGACACAAAGATTAATCACGATGAGTCATAGATTTATAAATCGCTGGCTTCCTTCCACCATGACAGGGGGCATTAGGGGCTTTTTCTGAATATGATAAATGGCCCTAATTAGATTTTAGAGCTTATTAGTTTTTATTTCACGATTAGAGCCTATTATTGGCAACTGTATACATGAGCCATTGTATAAAGGACAGCTGCATTGTTTCACTCACAGTATAGAAGAAGCTCTAAAACTATGTGTAAGTTACTTAAATGATCTAAAAAGTGTTAATGCCACTGTTTTATATGAATAAAACTCAGCAATTAGACAAATAGCTACAACAAATGAGCGTTCTGGATCATAAATGAAGGGGAGATGTAGGATCTCTAATTGTTCACCTTGTTTGTTTTCTTGAAATCTCGCATCTGTATCCTGAAGTGATTATCTCCGTCTCTGTCTAATTTACTTTGCTCAGTGATCTGAGTGTAGTTTGTCAAGGAAGCTTCTTCATCTGTGATTTAAGCCATAAAGCTATAGTGAACTGAGAAAAGTAAATACAGGAGGCAACAGGGCATGTTAGGTACAGGTTTCACTGGTTTCAGTCAATAGGACATTTTAAATGGAAATTTTAAATTAAACATATTCAGACTGTTTTTGTTTTGTTTCATTATTTTAATTGAAATTAGCATCCTCCCCATTTTCATTACTGTTAATGCTAAAAAATTTTTTTTTTAAAATCTCTTTGTGATAAAAAATAATATTGAAATTGTAAATATTACTCAAAACATTATTGATAAATTAAATTATCCTGATGTAAACGTCAGCATTATAAATTACTGTAATTTTAAACATTGTAGTACAGTAAAAACAATATATATTACTTATGAGAATCTAATTAGAATCATCATTGAAATAATGGGAGTTACAAAGATAAATAAATAAATGCATAAATAACTATAATAAATGAGTATTTGGGGGAAATTAGTTTGATTGCTATAATTTTAATGTTTGTTTTGTATTTTGTTTTGTGTTTTTTTCTTGTATTTTGTATTTTTTGTGATTTGTTTTTTAATTGTGTTTTGTTTTGTATTATTTATTTATTTTTTAATTGTTTTGTTTTGTATTTTTTGTTTTGTGTTTGTTTTGTATTGTGTTTTGTATTTTGTTTTTGTTTTGTATTGTGTGTTTTTTTTTATTTGTGTGTGTGTGTTTTGTTTTGTTTTGTTTTGATCAACTTTATATTAGGTGTCTCTAACTAATGTGTATTAACATTTAAATAATTACTTGATACAATGCACTTATTGTGTTCATACATGTACTTACAATGTAATTCCTGCACATAAATACTGCTATGTATGAGGGCAGGTGTTACTATGAGCTGTAATATCTAAATGTATAATGACACAGTTGACCCTTCTTTCACACAGTATCCCACCTCAAAAGGAGCACAAGTGTTTTGCAGTACAACAAGAACACAGTAAGTACATTGTACCTAACAATTATATATATATATACATATTCTTGTTTTGTTTTGTTGAAATGTGATCATGCCATGTTTTTGTGAGGTGTGTAAAAAGTAAAGATACCTAAAAGTGCCATTACCATAATAAACATTTTACTGTAGTGAAATCATAATCAAACAATATGATACCTGTAGAAGCTAAATAAATATAGATTCATGTCTAGACTGTAAGTCGCCGGCTTGTTTCAGGCACATGTTCTTGCACACTGTAAAAGTTACCCTCACTCTTTGACAAGAGCTGACATTCAAAGAGATTATACACAAAGCGCCTTATGTGATGCACGGAGATGTGAACTTCTGTCAATACGCACTCAAGGACAAACACTTCACCTGTGGAAAACACGCGGCGATTTCTGCTGCGCAGGTGCCTGTTTCTGTCCCCTGTCCTCTTCACTTACATCCCCTATCCTACACTTACAATTAATAGAAAGCAAATTCAGTATAATTAATCAACACTACAATGCATAAATAATAATTTTGTTTCATTCATTAAACAAAATCATCAATATATATATATATATATATATATATATATATATATATATATATATATATATATATATATATATATATATTATATATATATAAAATAACAGTCAATTGTAATGTATTAATGTATTTTCTACCGTATTTTACAATATTTGTACACCAATTATTCAATATATTTACACAATCATTATATGATATGATTATATTTATGGAAGCTTGATCCTACCACTGAATAAATAAATAAAAAAATGGAAATCGCAACTTTTTTCTCTTGCAATTCTGAGTTTATAACTTTATTTATTTTTTTGGACAATTACAATTTTGGATATAAATTCGCAATTGTGAGAAATAAAATCTGAATTGTGAGGGAAAAAAGTTGTTGTTTTTTTAATCCACTGCGGAAAGAAGCTTAACAAGTCCATAGTAATCGATTTTCGAGTTCACGCGCATAGGTTTAGTTACCTATGATCACACGCGTGAACTCGACAATCGATTACTATGGACTTCGACCGAAAACAGGATGTAAATACAGGTATGTGCGCTGGCTGAAATAACATCATTTTTATTCATATCTTTCACATCTACTGCAGTCAGATTCACCGTGTTCACTCTGAAGGAATCACTCACATGGCTGGGCACTTGTAATGACACATCAAGGATGTTAAGAGGCTAAAAGCAGGTTTAAAACTTGCCCCATTGAAGTCAACAGGGTGCAAATTTTAAAAAGAGGATAACATGGTGTAGGCAACACAGATTTTTGTCATTGTTCTCTGTATTGACAGCACTCCAAATTTACAAAAAAAATGAGTTTAATGTTAAAATTGACCGGAGTTCTCCTTTAAACCAACCAGACTCTCATCTCCCATTCCCTTTAAAAGCCAGTTGTGCTCGCGCCATGGCGGATTCGCTATTTACATGGCAGGATTTGCGAGTGGAAAAATTGAATGGTCTCCAGAAGGCTAGAGGTTAAAGCACACAAGCAGAACATCTACGGGACAAGCCGGATTCACCATATCTTTATGTACACAATATTAATCTTTTACATTGTAATCCTTTTATTTGTAATATTTGTCATGTTTGTGTGCTGCTGCGCATCCCTGTGTGTGTAATAAGCAGATTGTACGCGCGTTGTGGAACAGCCTATACGAGCATATTACTAATGCGCCTTTTAAATAACAAAAAAATACTGCGCCATTGACTTTAGACCAGGTTTGAGTTGCTCAATGTGTCTATTTCAGTTTCCTCAAAATAGCAACGTGCCAACAATGCGTCTGAACACACCTCGTTTTCAGACCAGCAGCCCACGGGTCACAGCCCATTTGCTATTTAAACAACGTGGCAAAGGAAAATGAGAACTGCGTCGGGCTGAAACTAGCAAAAAACACTTGCGCTGCATTGCGCCGGCTGTATGATAGGGTCCTTTGTGTTTATTGATGTAATGCTTCACCGCGCGTTCCTTCCGCTCGTGGCAGATACTGTGTGTGACACGTGGCGTCTGCGGGTCAGCCGTCAGTCATTGAGCTGCTCGTCCTCCTGTCCTGCAGCAGTGATGAGTGATGCTCGTTCCTCCTCAGGGTTAATCTGACAGTGATCCGCCCAGCGCTGTATTCTGCTGATGGCAGCAGCGCTACGGCATCTGTTTACTGTCAGAGATCTAGGTCAGGCCGTGCTTGAGGCGGACGAGCGCTGAGAGTGTGTGACGCGCACACACACACACACACACCCCTGCATTCTGCCTTCAGAACCATCCAGAAGCCTGTTCTCATCGGAGAAACTGACAGAACTTTACTCTTCATCTTCATTAGACAAACTCCAAGTGATCATTTAGTTTAGCTTTAACTTTCTAAAGTTCTTTGCAACTTCAACTAACTTTCAAAATACATAGACCTATAAAGAATCGGCTAAATAAAATTATTATTATTATAAGGCTATATTTTTTTATGATTCTACATTAGCATTGGTTAGCATTTTTGAAAGGCAATATAATAGGCCTATTTCATGCTTAACAATAGGTAGAGACCCCTAAATTTACATTTTGTGTCTACACTGTAAAAAGTGATGAGTTGACTTAACTTAAGTAAATAACTGCACATGTTACTGAAAGAAATTAAGTTCTGTGGAATTGTCAAGTTGACAGCCTAACTTATTATTTTTTCAATTACGCACGAAGTTATTTAGGCTACTTAAAAAAAATTGAAAACTTGTTGCCTTAATATTAAGTTAAAACAACTGATCACTTTTTACAGTGTATGTAATTTACAAATGTGTGCATATTTAATAAAATGGCAATTTTTATAATAATGAAGAAGAAAAAAAAAACCCTGCATTTTTGTCCTCAGTGCTGCACTCACAAACCATCATATGGCAAAAACGCCAGTGCACATCACTGATAACAAACATAAAAATAAATGTTTTAAAATAAAGTGAAAACAAATGTGATATTTCATGAATTCTGGCAATGAACCTTGATAAATTATAAGGTGAATTATATTTTTTAAACATAATTTCTACACTATTTTAATGCATAATGCCTTGTAAAATGTACAGTATTATATAAATAGATTTTCCTTAAATGTTTTTTTTTTTTTTTTTACTGATTTTTAAAAATATTTACAGCAAAGGTATGTGCATTTTTACCATATATGGCAGGCTAATTTAAGTTAACAGGGTTTTTTTTCTCCATTGAAATTAACATCACTACCATTCCAGTGGATGTATGGGGTTTTACTTTAAAAAATGTACTTGTTTTTTTACAGTAACATTACTAATATTTTATGGTAAAGTTACAAAATGGAAAATGTTTTATTTGCCTTTTTATTTACACACACACACATATACATACATACATACATAGGTATATATATATACTGTATATAGTAGGAAATATATCCTACCATATAAAGTTCAAAAGACATTTTAGTTCACTTATTTTCTCAATGCAATTATTTCCCTTATATTATAGACTAACTAATTCGATTTGACAGTGGATGGAAGTGTTAATAAGCAGGGGTGTTATGTTATCCTGTGCGTGGAGCGTCTTACATCAACAGCTTTCCCCTGACGTATAGAGAGCCTATAGTAATCTGTGGCGTTCACGGTCTGGTCGCACACAGCGAGAGACTTCAGCTTACGGTTATGTAACACCTGCTGAGTTACACTGTCAGCACTGCACAGATCAGACTCTAAAGCCTTAACTGTGGCCCATGACTGCTCTGCTACACTAAACCTGTGCCTATGAAATGCCATTGTGATCAGTGTAAGTCTTTTGTTGCTTAAGGGATGTTCACAGCTAAATGTGTTTGATGTAATCTGAATATCAGTGTTTAAAGTCAGTGAATGCAATGAAATGTCAGTATAGTTGAATATTATCTGATGTCTAATTTATAGTTATAGCTTTAGTTATCATTCTGGAAACAAATAAAAGCAAACCAACAAAACACAAAGTGGGTGCAGAGGCCTGGCAAACACTTCTAGATCTGCAGGGAAAAAGCTAAATGAAAAAGAATCCCTGTCATTTATTCTTTTGAATTTTTTGTGTAATCATAAACATTTGCTAATATAATGGACTATCTTATTGTAGTATTTTATTTTTCATCCTTTTTCCAAATCGCTTTTATTTTATTATGCATTTTAATGAATACAATTAAATGTCAGTAATTTTATATTGTCTTATACCTATCTTACAGTTGTAGCTTAATTTATATTTATATTTTTTATTAGTAGTTATTAATATATTATTTTATATTAGTTATATTTATGATTTTATATTTTAAGTTATAGCAAATTTAATCTGTTTCCCATACAGCAATATACTGTGTGTGTGTGTGTATATATATATATATATGTTGTAATGATCATTTCTTAAGAATGAATGCAAATTTGTATTTTGGACAGCATAAATATATTTATATTTTTTGTATTTAAAATATATTACCAATATTATATAAAAGTATACAGAATAGGCAAAAATATATGAGGAAATATAAGTTAAATTATATAAAATTCTTATATAAAATATAGTTGTTATATAAAATAAATTATATTTATTGTATACAATTATTTATCCATTTTTAAATATATGAACAAAACATTTTTGGCCATTTTTTTGTGTGTGCATACTTTGAAATGAACCATCATATGAGTTGTATAAAAGATACAGAACTTGAGCACTAAAGATGATTATGAAATACCATTTGAACATCAAACATGCTTAACCAGCATCCTAGTAAATAGCCTTGACCTGAAATGATCCATCGTTGAACTTAAAGGGTTACCTGTAAACCTTATCAATCATAGTGTATAATATTCCGTCTATTTTTAGGCCAATCTAATCTCTTTGTTTTATGGTAATCTCTGCTCTGCTCATCTAAGCAAGTCTTGTCCTAAAAAGCCACTAGGAACATTATGCGTTATTGCCACCTGCTAGTTACATAAACACAGCTAATGCCGAGCCGTTGTGACCGGCGTCGCTTTGAGCTGCTGTGAAGCACACGCTCAGGTGTGTCACTCACACATGACATCAACAGGAATGTGTCATGCGCCGAGCTTTAGTTCTGGAAACTCGCACTCACATGTTTTGACACCCCTGTTTTCAGCCCTCATTCTCCCATGCTGAACACGCTGTCTGGAAACAAATACAAGCAAACCAACAAAACACAACAAAGTGGGTACAGGGGTCAGGTAAACACTACAATTCTAGATCAGCAGGTGAAAAGAAAAAAGAAAAAGAATCCCTGACATCTTTTTGTGTAATCATACATTTTGTCATCCTTTTTCCAAACCGTAGATTTAATTTTATTTAATTTTACTGCTTGTCCTTTGTGTGGGCCATGGATTCTCTGTTTTGTTTTCCATTCCATTTCCAAACCACTTGTCCTGTTTTTTTTTCCCACATCATTATTGTGCATGGCAATAGTTCCCGGGGAAATGTCACTCCCATCTGTATGCCATCTGTGACAAGCTTGGAGTGTTGGTAAGTAGTGGCGAATGAAGCTTGATCAAAACTGATCGGCTAGCACCTGGCTTTGCCTCTATTTCCACCACACCATGAGCTCTTTAGCTGGATATCAGGTCACCCCATGAGCAGGTAATTGGGCATAACATGGTTGAAGTCAGCTACACTGGAAGATGTGTACTCAAGTGGTTTACTATTCTGGTTCCCTTCCACTTCAATAGGTACATTCAGGAGCACCTCCTCAGTTACAGTCTGTGAGTCGATGGTGATACAAAGGGCAATTCTACAGAGCGAATCTCTCGTTGTGTGAGGCATTTGGTGGGTTGAAGTGGAAAGATATTTTCTGCTTGGCCAGATGCTGTTGCAGTTGAGGGCTGAGGGATGCAAAGGCCTCTTGAATGTCTCTTTCCCCAGCATGAAAGTTTGTGTCCTGGTCTGAGAATAATGTACAAGGCCTATAACGACAGGCTACAAACTTCCTCAGGGCCATTAGGAAAGAATCAGTATCTATAGAGGCAAGCAGGTCGAGGTGAACACTTGAAGAATATCTCTTTTCTTCTCACAGCATCTGCCAAGTTTGATTTGAAATGGTCCAAAACAGTCAATGCCAGTTCTATAAAGGTGGTTTCTTAAGTCTCAGTCTGGCTGGTGGCAGATCTGCCATCTTTGAAATGACTACTTTTTAATGATCCTGTCTTAGTACCCACAAGTTTCTCCTTATTTCCACAAATACTCTCTCTGGTCCAGGGTGGCAGAACTTGTTATCATAGTCATTTATTGGTAGTTTGGTGACTGTGTGATGAGGATCTAGCACTATAGGGTGGATATCTGATGGCTCCAATCCTTCAGCACGATGAGGACGACCACCAACTCGGATGACCTGGTAAGACTCATAATATTCAGGTGCCAAGGTTAACAGGTGACTGGTTGAGTGCTGGTTTGCTTTGAGCTTTGAGCAGTCTATACTCCTCAGGGAAACTGTCTATTTGTGATTTCTGGAAGAGGAGCATTTCTGCGACCTGGTAATCCATTGCCAATGGTTGTTCAATTGATTTGAACTGTTGTTTCTAGGAGATTACTCCAGGAAGTATAGTTAGCATGGTCAGTTTCTGCCACAGAAAATTCCCTTTCGGTGTTCAGTTTTATCTAAAGGAGTTTGTATAAGAGGAGTAACTGGCCATTCCAGTTTGGGTCTGAGTAAATATGATGTTGGATACTGATAGCTTTGTAAGCGTTCTACCTCGGGTAAGGTCATCAGCTGGGTTGCTTTGCAAGTCCATGTACATCCATTCAGTTCCTGAATCTCTGCTATCCTTATCCCAACAAATATTTTGAATCTACAGGATTCAGAGGTTATCCACGCCAGGACAGTTGTGGAGTATGTTACATGACCACTTTACTGATTTCAGTTTCAATGGGTTTGGCCAGCTGAGCACCATTCAAAGCTGCACATAATTCCAGTCGGGGAATGGTTTGCCGTCACTTAGGGGCAACTTGGCATTTCGCCATAATGAAGGCAAGCCGGACTTGGCCTTGTGGATTTTCTATGTGTAGATTGGTGACGGACCCATATGTCTTCTCAGAAGCGTTACAGTTTATTTGGATCTGTCTGGTAACCTTAGACTGGTCTGTATTTGATGTCACAAGACAACGAGACAAAGGGAGTTCTTTTTCCCAGTTATTCCAGGATTTCAGGAGACCCTCAGGCAAATTAGGGTCATCCCATTCCCGCTGCTTATCCCACAGTCTCTGGAGAAACAATTTAGACCATGTGGTGAATAGAAGGATAAAGCCATGGGGATCATACTGAGTTGCCAATACTCTATAGATATGACACAGAGTACATTGTTCTGGCTTTACGTGGTGGGGTTTGTAACCGAATGTATCCAATTGACAGTGCCATTTCAAGTTGATTCCTGGGTGTCACTTGAGACGACCACAGCTCTAGGGCTGCAACAACCAATCAATAAAATCATTAATAATCTATCATCAAAATCTTTATTGACTAGTTGGCATACACACGTCACGACAAATGCACATCGGAAGAATGGCGGACAGGCAAAGTAACAGTGGAAAAATGTGTGCGACCCATGTCCTCTATGGCATGGGAGCATTTTATATTAAATTCTGTGAAGAAGGTTGTAACTTGCAAACATTGCGTGCATCCACAAAATGATATAAATATTGCATAAATATATAAATATTAATTTAAATGTAGTTTAATTATCAGTGCTTTATTTTTCATACACAAAAATAACGTCACCGTTCATATCGAGTCACCTTTATTTATATAGCACTTTATAAAATACACATTTTTTAAAGCAGCTATACAGTGATAAACTGGAAAATATCAATTCATTGATGCAAACAGAATTCAATTCTATGGTAAAGCAGCTCTAAAAAGACAATAGCAAACAGTCATTATTCATATATATGCCTGCCCATTGGCAAACATATAACATGCTAGAAACATAATCCCTGTAATAATGATCCAATTATAGACTCTTAAGCATTTGCCTATTTAAATCCAAGCAGCGACTTTTGGCAAGGCAGTGTAATGCATAAATACTGTTTATATTATTATCTTTTTTTTTTTTTTTCAGAAAGAAACAGCGCACTATGATTGAGTTGTTGTAACTGAGGCCATCCTCAAAATGCTGGTCACTAAACATGTCAATGGTTGAAGACCAAGGTTTTAAAAGCATGATCAGTGTCCTCAACCCAAGAGCACATTTTACTAAATTGATGGAGAGAAAGTATCAGGAGATAGGCCATTCCAAAAGGTAAAGGGTGACATCAACAATACTGAGACAGGTGTAGCCACTGAAGCCTACCTTGGCATTACATGCCATTATGTAGGAGATGAGTAGAAGATGATGTCTTTCTGCCTCACTACCATGCCACTCGAAGACAGACACACAGCTATGAACATCGCAGAATAGTTGGAGGATGTAGAGGCAAAGTATGAAACTCCCTAATGTATAATATAGTTCCCCAATATTCCCTAATATTGTGGCTGCAGCAAAAATACTGGAGAAGAGGTTTGGATGGGCCAGTATCTGCTGCACTGGCCACACATGGTGATTGCTTCTGCATTAAAGAGTACAGCCATTGAAAGAGCTGTTGGGGCTGCAAGATGTCTTGTTGAACATAAAAAAATAAAATAAAAAATAAAAATAGAGTGAACTTGCCAGCAGCAAGCTGAAAGAAAAACAAATGGGATCATCTGAGAACAAACTTGTTCAGGGCGCAAGTACAATGGAACACGTACATACTACATCATTAGACGACTGATTGAGCAAAGGTGGCCTGTAACTGCAACCCTCTCTGACCCATCCATCACACACAAGAGGCAAACGCTATCTTGACTTAAAACCTGACCAGTGGAGTTTGCTTGAAGAGCTTACCACTGTCCTTAAGCATGTCAAATGCGCCACTAGTTGTGTTACCACTGTCGGGCCAAAAGCGAGAGTGCTAGTGCGTGCCAGGGCCTTCTTCCAGGGGTTTTTGGCCCACTGAATACCTTGGTCCTAAGCAGGCCATTTGGGGCTTAAGGCGTGGTCAAGGTGGAAGGAGGAGTTTATCTGAGTCAGGTTAGAGGGTCTGCGGCAAGATGAGCATTTTGTTGTTTTACAACTCGAATTAAACTGAAAATGGAGAATAGCCAGTACTGGTCTGTGGAAGATACCAGGGCTCTTCTAAACATTTTGGCAGAAGAGAATGAATATTTTGACAGTGTCTGCAGAAATTAAGACATACTAAAATACAATGTTGCCGAACTCGCCAAGCTGAGTATCTAGCGCACAACGGTGCAAGTTTGGGAAATGTAAAAAAAAGTTGCGGGCACAGAACAAAGCCATACAAATGCACAATGGACAAAGCAGTGCACAGAGTTGGACCTTTCTGTGGTTTGACATTATTTATGAGAGTTTATATACCTTGCTATCTACCTACCTAGTGTTTACATGTACATAAAAAAACAGATAAACATTCATGTTTATGTTTTGTGTGCTAGAATTGTCATCTCAGAGCGATTTCTTGGAGTCTGAAGATTTCTTGGAGTCAGACTTCAGAAATTTGGCCACAACCCTTCACCAGAGGAAGTAGATGGACAAAACAGTCTTTCTGTTCACCTTAATGCCTTAAAGGACAAGTTCGGTATTTTACACTTAAAGCCCTGTTTACAGATCGTTTCTGATGAAATAGAACTGTTAAGATTAAAATTTGGACAAATGCTGCTGTCCCGAGAATTTTAGGTTTCTTTCGCGTTCCCCAAAACCTCCAGAATGGGTGTATAGGTGCACTCGAACAATCCTTCCTAATACACATTAAAATTTCGTTTACAAAGACGTGAAACTCACCGAGTGGTCAGGGGTGTTCACTGATATGTTCACACAAAAATCGCTGCAAAATATGCTTTCCAACAGGTGTTTTACCATTCGTTGTAAAACTGTGGACCGATTTTTCCACACGTCTCACACCCGTAGATTCTTCCGCTGAGAGCTTGAATAATAGAAACTCCAGCCCAGTTGGTGGCGATAATGCACCTTTGCCAATTGCAAGCAAACCACTGGCATTTCATTGAATACACAGAAGAAGCAGAAGAAGAAGCGGCAGAGTAATATCGTACCTCACACAGCTCTTTCAATACAAGTCAATGGAGTCGGACAAAAACTACGATAAAACCTGTTGGAAAGCATCTTTTGCAGCGATTTTTGTGTGAGCATATCAGTGAACAACCCTGACCACTCGGTGAGTTTCACGTCTTTGTAAACGAAAGTTTAATGCGTATTAGGAAGGAGTGTTCGAGTGCACCTATACACCCATTCTGGAGGTTTTGGGGAACGCGAAAGAAACCTAAAATTCTCGGGACAGCAGCATCTGTCCAAATTTTAATTTTAACCGTTCTATTTCATCAGAAACGATCTGTAAACAGGGCTTTAAGTGTAAAATACCGAACTTGTCCTTTAACATTTTGCCTTAACAAATATATACCTGCAATTAAAAAACAAATCCCAGTAGAATTCAGTAGTTTTGTTTAAAAATATAAGCAATGGATGAGCCTTATGAATGGGCTGGAGTGGGAGGCCTTTCAAATGGCTGTATTTCTGCTGTAAGGTTGCCACAGGTTACATGTACAAGACTTAAGGGTTCAGCTGTGAATGCATTCTGGATTTTTTAGCTTGTATGGCTGAGAGCGTGTTGAAATTCTGAAAGACACTGATGTACCTTTGAGTGTAGTAAGATCATGCCTGTTGGTTCTTAAGGTTAAGACCTCTGTCTTTCCTGTGAGTCCTAGTTTTTGGGCTGCTGATGACAAGAGGATGGTGTGTCATCAAGCATCGCATAGGTGGCCACACTCTAACCAGTATGCTGCAGGACTACTCTAATCACCTTCAAAAGGACTTGTCCTGTCCAAGTATAGTGGTTTTGTGGTAGAACTCACCAGACATGTGCCCTCATTTGCTGTCTTAACTTTGACGTTGTGTACAATCTGCAAATGTTTGTCATTACACCTGGGGCAGGGCTTCTTTGGGTTTAAATCTGGGTTCTCTGCTTAAGTCCAGCTTGTGTCTGACTCTGTCTCTCTGGGCTTTGTTTCCACTAAAACTCTCATGGTCTTGACACCATGACTCAAAACTTCAGCCTCTTTACCAAATCAATGAGTGTGCACACGGTACCAGGTTTATTGCTGATGCTCCTTCTATAGGCTGCACATAGCTCTGGAGGTAATTTAGTGAGAAGTTGTGTTACATGGGAACCACAGTGTTGTTCAACCTTGCCCTCTATTCTCAAAGTCTTGAGGAGGCGTGCTTGGATTTGGAGAGCAAAGCGCTCAAAGCTCACTGTGTCACCAGGCTGAATATCTGGGGAGTCTATAACAGCTGCTGTCTTGTTTAGAGCCAGTTGATGAGGACGCCCATATCTCCCAGTTAATGCAACCATGATGTCTGAATATGGGGTAAGTTCAGGAACGAGTCTGCTATCAGGTGTGTCTCCATTAATTTCAAGTGATCAACTAGCACCTGATATTTGAACAATTTAGTTGCATCTTCTGGCAAGAAGTTACACAAAGCTAACCTAAAGCGGGCAAATTCACTTGGTTCTCGATGGATGAAATCAGGTATGGTTGGCTGTGGAGTAGAAGTTAAAAGAGTTTCCGTCTTCACCTGCCATGAGACCTGTTGGTTTCTGAAGGGTTCAAGTGTGTTTGAAGGAACACGAGTTATTAGTAAAGCTGTCTGGGTAATGACTCTGGGCTGGGGATGGAGAAACGTGAGTCTCATAGGTTTAGGGTAATCAAGTGAGCATTAATATGTTCTTTACTCTGTGAGGTAGTCTGGATGGGGCTGGTATTGGACGGACTCGAGGGGCTGGTTTTGGAACATATTTCTCTGATTCTCTGTAGACATTTCTAGGTGAGGGTAATGGAGGTGTTAAGGGCTGTTGCTTTGGAAGTGGAGAAGCTGAACTTGGCTGGTTTCTCTTTAGTATCTCTATACCTTTCTGGATCTCCAGTTGTCTGATTTCCTCCTTCATTGTTTGCTGTCCTTGATTTAGCTAGCTGTTTTCTCTTTCAAGGTCATGCAATCTTTCCCTAGATTCCCGAGGTATGAAATAGGTCTCCAATGTGGAGAATACTCATGTCTCTCACTCCACTGATAGTTTATGAGACACCAGGGCTCTATTTCTGGGACTCTTGCATCTAACAAATCAGGTGTTCGGCTGCCAGGTCCCTCATCTGTACTATGGTGGCTGAAACGGTGCCAGTGTGCCATCCTTATATCACTGTGCTGGTAATCTTCTCGCCCATGTGACTGGTGTGCTGCCACAGCAGCTCTAGTTTAGATTTGGATACTGAACTTCAAATTCTTCCAAGTAGGCTGGATGGTGGACTGAATGTATAGGACATGCACCTTGAGACTGATATTCATTCATTCAGGTCCAGTGTAAGCACAATCATCCGGCTCGAAGGACCAGATTTGGTTTACTTATTGCACTGGTTCAGGGTCACTGTGCTTCGCACTGATGTGTCTGTCAGAACAAGGCAGGAATCAGAAGTAACAGTTTTTAATTAAGTCCAGCATGAATAATCAGCACAAATGAACAGCACAGTCAGACCACGGGGCATTGCTTGGAAATATCTTCTCAGAAATTATATGTGAGGTAACTGTACAAACAGGTGTATGTTTGTGTGGTCTAAAACCGTTAACAATATTTAGCCAGTATCAAACACTTCCATCATTATTAACAATAACCTGCATTTATCCTGATGACTGTTCATTATATGAAATGTTTATATGATAACATTATATGATTACATGAAATTCTTTTGTATCTTTGCTGATTCTTCATACAATCCAGGTTACAACGATATATAATTATTACAGAACGAATCTATAGGCCTACACTATTCAAACATATACATTTATACATACAGGAAGCATCAATCAATGATCATTATTATGCTGAACTCAAGTATATTTTAAATATACAGTTTAACTGAACATCTTAGGCTAGATGATAGGATAGTGGTCACTTCACGGTCTAACAAACTCATGTTGTCTCATTAATTATTCATTGTATAAGACATTCAATAGAAAAAACTAATTTAAGTACTTACATGTTATCATAGACGCACAACTTAAACGTATCCACTTCAACCATGCAAAAGTTGGAAGAACCCATGCGGTAGTGCAATCGATCGGCTCATCAGCAACTGAGAGTGATTGTAGTAACCACTGATCTGATTGGTTGTTCCTTCCCAACAATCATTAGCGGATCGAACAAATAAATTACAATTTTCACTTAATTATAATTGAACAAATGGAAGAAAAATATATTGTGTCAGTGTTATAATTTTTTACAGACAATTTGTTTTATTCAGTTAAATAGACCCCAAATAAAAGTTGTGACTAGATTCACAAAAAATTGTAAGGCCATGAGTGCCTTATTGCCTAAACCAGGGGTGCCCAATCCTGTTCCTGGAAATCTACCTTCCAGGAAAGTTCAGGTGTATTATATATGTGTATATTATTATGAGCTACCATCCATCGCCAAACATTCTTTATTCACACACAAAACAGTATTGTCTAGTAATTTTGGCAACCATGTCATTTCATTCAGCTGAATCACTTCCACAGTTACTGTTTCGCTCCGTAATCGCAACAACCCACACCTGCTAAACACACCTAATTGACGCCAAATATGACAGTAAATCACAAATTACACATATGTCCAAAAAGGTGTGAGATTGTTATTCACTTAGGTCTACGTTTCAAGGCCTTCGTGAGACAGAACAAATTTAAAGTCTCCAGTTCAGAGTTCAAATGGCTCCGTCTGCTCCCCAAGAAGACCCCAACCTAATCGAGGAGCCGTAATCTTTTTACACAGTCGTTTAGGTCAACAGAGAGGGCTCTGTCAGTGGGACTAAGACACCAGTTTAATGCCGAAGGAGTATTAAGGAGGATTCTTGGTTCACAGAGATCATCTCCTCATCAGACTACACTACACGCTGTCTGCTGCTTATTCATCTTTTGAGTTTAAACAAACCAATTAGAGAAGAGTTACATCAACCGAGTCAAGATAAGGCGTGTTAAACTTCTTCAAATCTATTGTTTTGTGTCAACAGTCCTGTAGGTTCAAACAAAACAAAGTTTTTTGCAATTAAAAGGTCACTTGATTGTGGTTACATGTTTATGAGCAATTTGACCACCTGTTGTGCTTGTGGCTCCAATGACAGACCCTTCGCCATGGTGGGGAGATGGGTTTAAGATGGCATGTGCTGCTGTCTGGCTTTTGTGTGTGACCTTGCAGTGCTTAAGACTTTAATAAGATAGATACACAAATCAAAAGAAAAAAGCAAATCACTGACTTCAGCCCTCTAATTACCAGTAAATCACACAGGGGTCACTAATTAGGCAGAGCTGGATCCAGAGAGCAGCCACCATATGGCACCGGTGTCGTTGTCGGGGCCCGCGCGGCTCCCACAGCCTCACAAGCGGCTAATTGTTTTCTTTCCCTGCTCCCCCTCTTTTCATTTGAGGTCTTTGTTATCTTGAGAGAACACGTTTTATGGTAGGCTAAGCCGCTTAGCTGATTTGAAGTGGGTGCTAGCGGATGCTAGCGGGGTACAGGAGCAGACAGGACTTCTGCTGAGGTGATGCGTGTTTTTGCTCTGAAAGTTAGAGAGAGTTAACATTTGTTGATCTGAGAGTAGCGGTTTGGTCATAAAAAAGACAATTTGGTTCATAGTGTAAATACTGTATGACTCAAGAAGAGAGAATGGACAGTTTTCTGCAGCGTGACATGCTATACAGCATGTAAAACTAAATATTTTAATAAAATATTAATGCACGTGTGTATTTATTTTATAATAATATTTAATGTAAAAATGTAAAGTAATAGAAATATAAAGGTGCAATGTACATGGTACATTATACAGTAAAAAATACATACAACATATCTTATTAAATTTATTTTTCTTAAAATGTTTAACATTTATTTATTATTTATGTAAATTAAACATGATAATATAACAGTTGACATCAGTTGAGTAAATCATAAGTTCATATCAATGTTGTAAGTATGCAAAAACTTTAAATAAAAAATGGCATTTACAAATATGAACAAAAAAATTAAAGTTCAAGTGTGCGTAGAAACATATAATATATACTACAGTAATATTGAATTATTGAATATTGGATAATTTTGAAATTTTGTTTTGAAATATTGTTACACCATGACTATTTAAGAAAGTTCAAATGTAATGTAAAAAAAAAAAAAAAAAAAGGAAAAAAGTGACCACCAAAAACATACTTTCCTTAATAAATTCATGTAAATGTTAACCGAAAATATTGATGTTGAACAAACATTTTGTAAACATCATGACATCATAAAAATGTTATTTGAATTTCAGTGTCCTTATAGGCAAACAAGCCACAGTCAATCATTGTTGGACATCATTTTTTTGAGCAAAAACAAGATTTAAATCCAGCAGATTTGACTAACTCGAGCCAATAGAGATTAGCATTGCCTCATCGTTAATGGTGGACAGTTGAGGATTAAACAATGATGAAATACCATAAAACTTTAGGGAAGAATCCCCTAGCAGATGCTCCCTACAGCCTGTCTGTACATAAGAAATATGATTCATTTTTTAAAAAAGAAAGAAAGAGCAATTGTAGTTACGCATCAAAATTTGTAGGTACAGATAGACATTAGCATTCCTTCATATCTCAAGCCCTGTGTAGTTAAAAATGTCAATGTGTATTTGGATCACCGATCATAACAAAAACAGGTGTTGACCCATGAAATCAATATTGATTCCTGAAACTTAGAAACCACTGATAACCAAATCACCACATAAAAAAAATCAATCAATAGCTAACCACTGAAAGTTTTGGTGTGATGCTAACAAATTCTTCATTCATGAATTTTGAGGGAAAACCTCAAAAGAGAAGAGATGAGAGCATGAAAGAGAGCTAGATGGAGAGTTATGACTCAACCCCAATCCTTTTGTTTATTCGTTTCTATCCACACTTGTTGTGGATGGAGCTAATACTGAGTGTGACTGATTGATCCACCCCTAGATGGACAGTAAAGATTAAGAGGATGACAAATAGGCACTTGCTTACACAGCGCTTGCTGCTAATCCCTTTGTCTTCCTTTAGGGAGCCCACAGTAGCCTCAGAGTCACTCACTGTCCGGCATCGCTAGACTCACCAGGAGGAGGTGACAGACCACACTGCACTTTACAAAAGCAACAGACAAGAAGTTCTACAGGACAGAGATACTCAGAGTAAAGAACGGACCAGGACAGAGTCCTTGAAGGAACTTGAAGAAACATCTAACAGTCTCAAGGCTGGACGGATCTTTTTAAGGACCCTCTAGGATTCCAATTAATCCACCTGGGACAGATATTTTGACCTCAAAAACCAGATCCTTCTTAGGGTACACTTCAGAAACAGCTTGTGTGAACTTCTACAGTACATTGAATGGAGGATCCAATGTCAGAAATGTCGATGGTACAATTTGTATCACCATCAGAGTCTTCCAGGAGCAACTCAGATGACAGTCAAGAGGGTGAGTAACTGCTTCTTCAATTTAGTTTGAAGTGGACATGCAACAAGTGACAAAGACTCTTGCAATCAATAAACTTTCAAACTTTTGGTATTCTTGAATATCAGTTTTAATATTTCAACGAAAGTCCTAAAACACTATATTCTTAAAAGCAAGGTTTATGTAAACAAAATCTGGACACTTTGCCCTATACCTCAACAAGTATGAACTGGCAGTTGAAACACCAAGAAAACACTGTCTAGTGATTACTTTTTCCTAATGATTGCATTGGGAATAAGTGATTGCGACATGGAATAACAAATAGTTGTTTCCTTGATTTCCCAGGTAAAAGCCCCGCTCCTGGCAAGATCCTGAACTCGGGACTTCTTTGTAAAGTGTGTTCGGACACCAGCAGTGGGAAACACTATGGGATATATGCTTGCAACGGTTGCAGTGGCTTTTTCAAGCGCAGTGTGAGGCGCAGACTCATCTACAGGTGAGAAAACACCTTACATATTCAAAGTTGGGAGCAGAGAAGATTGAAGGTAGAATGTTCTTTAAAACCAGTGCAATAACATAGACTAAGAAACTGATATTGAAATTTACAGATGTCAAGCTGGTACAGGCATGTGTCCTGTGGACAAAGCCCATCGGAATCAGTGCCAGGCTTGTCGCTTAAAGAAATGCCTTCAAGCTGGCATGAACAAGGATGGTGAGTCAACTTTAAAGGCATCCTCTTCTTTTTGACTTATTCCTCTATTGTCTCCGCTTTCTAAACCTTTCCATCCATCTCCTGTCAGCTGTTCAGAATGAGCGTCAGCCCCGCAGCACCGCTCAAGTCAGGTTAGACTCACTGGATGTGGACAAAGACAAGGAGCACCTCGCCACCACCTTGGAGCCCACTTCCTCATCCACCTGCTCTGTGATCAACCGCCCACTGCTGGGCTCCTCCATCAGCTCCAGCATCAGCTCCACAGATGCTATCCACCACTCCAACAGCCCCAAGAACGGACATCGCTTCATGGCCAGTCTGATGACGGCCGAGACCTGCGCCAAGCTAGAACCAGAGGATGGTAAGGAATGAGACCACCTTGATCAACCAGCATCACTATGTTTTGCTAATGAGCACCATGTCCGAAAGTTCGGAAATAGGATGACAACAAAGTAAAACTCACTCAAAGTAAAGCTCACTTTGAACTTTGAATTTGTTCTAGATCTTTATGACTTTATAGCGCTTTGGAAGGCAGTTTGAAACCTCCTTACACTATCAGAAAAATTTGCAAAAATGGTACCTTTAAGGGCCAGTTTGTCACTGAGGCAACACCCTTAAAGGGACAACTTTGTACCTTATTTGCCCCTAAAAGGTTTATAGTAGTAACTTAAGGGTACATATTACTAGTACTAATATGCCACTTTTAGGGGTATATAAGGTACAAAGGTGTCCCTTTATGGACACTGCCCCAGTGTGACAAACTGTTGTACCTCTAAAGGTAAAAAAAATAAATAATAATTCTGACAATGTACAAGGTACCTTAATATACAAAATGATACATGTTAAGTCATTGACTGACTAGGTAGCGAGACAGTACTGCCTTATGTTTTGGACACGGCTATGCTGGTCTACCAGCTTGACCAACCCTAAATACTGTAGTGTAAGTTTATACGTTTATGTTGGTCTAAGCTGACCTTTTCAACAGTCTTATAACTCTTTATCCACATTTTATCAGTTCAAGATTTTGTATGTAACTGTGTTTACAGTGGATGAGAACATTGACGTGACCAGTAATGAACCGGAAAGGAGTTCTCCGGAGTACGGCAGTGCTCTCTACCCCTCGCGCGGCCCTGAGAGTGTATATGAGACTTCAGCCCGCCTACTCTTCATGTCTGTTAAATGGGCCAAGAATTTGCCAGTGTTTTCCCATCTACCTTTCAGAGACCAGGTGAGAGTCAGGTGCACTATTGTTTCTTACCTTACTGTTTCTTGCCAACAAAGTAAGCTATTTTCAGACACACGGTATATTAATCGGCAGGTACAATTATCTGCCAATGCCAATCAAAATAACAAATATTGTTAAATAATCGCCCTAACAATCTCTCACCATCCATAACTGCAAGTTTTAACCCACCATTTTTGTGATTTTAGGTGATTCTACTTGAGGAAGCATGGAGTGAGCTGTTTCTACTTTGTGCAATTCAGTGGTCGCTACCTCTGGACAACTGCCCCCTGCTGTCCCTACCTGACCTCTCACCCCCAGGACAGGGCAAGGGAAGCCCCTCCGCCTCCGACCTGAGGGTCCTTCAAGAAGTGTTTAGCCGCTTCAAGCCCCTGCAAGTGGATCCAACTGAGTTTGCATGCTTGAAAGCAATTGTTTTGTTTAAACCAGGTAGGTTTTTCCCTCTTCTTGCCACAAGGGGGCATAAATGATAGCAAACAAAAACTAAGTTGGTGTTCTGAGTGAGTAATCTATGCATTCTGTAACAGAAACACGAGGACTTAAAGACCCAGAACAGGTGGAAAATCTACAAGATCAGTCCCAAGTGCTGCTAGCTCAACATATCCACACACTTTACCCCAGTCAAGTCGCCAGGTGAGCAAATACACACACACACACACACACACACACACACACACAAACAAACACATATTTGCATAAAGAAGTTAAAAAGTATTTTTGCGAGAGGACACAACTAACACACATTATTTTTATGAATCTCTCTGTCTTTAGGTTTGGCAGACTATTACTTCTCCTTCCATCCCTTCACTTTGTGAGTTCAGAAAGAATCGAGCACCTTTTCTTCCAAAGAACCATCGGGAACACACCCATGGAGAAACTGCTGTGTGACATGTTCAAAAACTGAGGAGCCTTTCTGAAAGACAGTTTGTAGAGGAACAAAATCCTCTAGACTTCAGGTGCTTTGCTTTACTGCCATGCTAGTTACAGTACTACGCCAATGAATCTGCCTGAATGCAAAAAGAAAAAGAAAAAGAAAAAAAATGTATTTATTATTTTGCATAGGTTGCTTATTTGTTCTCATTATGTCTTATTTTATGTCTCTTTTTATCTGTGTTACTGTAGCTTTTATACTCATAATAATTGCTAATAAGTCTATGCATCTTAATTATGTGACACAGCCTGGTTATGTAAATAATGCAAATTGCCTTCCAAGGCCATTATAATTCAAGATTATTTAGAATATGTTCGATGATCAGTTTGGAATTAAAGTGTGAAATAAATTGTTAATTGGTAAAAGTTTGAAGATATGTCTCATATTTGTAGGACTTATAAATAAAATATATTAATGATCTTCTTGATTTTTTAATTTCTTGAAACCTGGAATCAATTCTATCTATCTATCTATCTATCTATCTATCTATCTATCTATCTATCTATCTATCTGTCTGTCTGTTGCCTATTTTGGGGGTTGGCTTTGTGCGATTTATGGCAGTGACTTTAAACTGTAAACGATCAACGAAAGGTTCACTTTATGAACACAATATTACGCATTTTCAAAAACTGGGTACAATATGTGATGATATTATTCTCACACGTCGACCCTCGAACATTTAAAGGACATTTAAAAGTGTAAAATCAATACAGTAACAAATTAGTAGGCTACCAACCACAGACCACGAATAACCATTAACCATGGTATTTGTAGTAAAACTGTGGTTATACAAATGGTAATCAGTCTACCAAAAAGCATTCACAAGAAAATAATCAGGAGGAAAAGAATGCAGCGACTGAAAACAACTCTTTCCATATTCTTGTAATGCCACGTCTCATTAAAATACCAAACTTTCTCTTGAAGTCTCTGCAATATGAGAACGTGAAGGGATTTTTTCAGCTCATTCAGTCAAACTGCCTTCCATAATCTTAAACGCAGTAGGCTCGTTTGAAAAAAAGGGGATACGCTATAACTGATATTGAAAATAATGCAATTTTCCATACGAATAATAAAAAAAGATCATACCTTTCCAAACATGATGCACGTCACTTCCGTTACTATAGAGGGCGCTGTTGCGTTGCCCCTCAGCACATGACGTCATGTTCGACGTCGCAAAACGCGGAAGTGCTTCTTGTTTTGACTGTCCATCCATACACTGAGCTTAAAAAAAAACACAAACCTTTTTTTTTTTTAACAATAATAAACAATCATAGTCATCACGGAGGGAGCGAGATCTATTCTGACACGGCATGACGATGTTCGGGAAGTCTTCGGGTTATGAGTATCAGTGTGTGTCGCAGAAAGATCAGTTGTACAGTGACACTCCTGGATTGTTTTCATCTTATGCTCAATTCACTCACAATCATGACCAGAGAGGACATTCATTCGATTATGTCCCTAAAGTCTCTCAAAACGACTTCACAGGTAAGGTTACGTTATAGTTACTACGTTATATATATATACACACACACACACACACACACCATGATTTAAATATGTAACTTTACTATACTGATATGTATATATATTTATTTATTATATGATAACAACACATTATTATTAGTGCTGTCATCAATTAAGCATGATTAATCGCATCTAACATAAAAGTTTTTAAATATATAATATACTATATGTACTGTATGTGTGTGCTGTCAAATCGATTAATCTCATCTAACATATACATATGTTTATGTGTATGTACACACACACACACACACACACACACATATATATATATATATATATATATATATACATACATATTTACAAACTTATGTTAAATGTGATTAATCTTTAATAATCGATTTGACAGCTCGTATGATTAAATATAATTATTACATATTATATATAACTTATATATCTATATAATTCTTATTTCAGATAAATCTCAAGGATTGTTGTCCTGGATTTGCAACCTGATCGTTACGTTCCTGGTTTTCCTAGTTACTTTCATAACTTTTCCCATATCTGGATGGTTTGTCCTAAAGGTCAGTTCTATCTAAGCACATTAATATCAGAGTTTTAGTCTTTATTAAGCACTTATTAAATGCACAGTATTATTTTTAGGTTGTACCAAACTATGAGAGGATAGTTGTTTTTCGTCTGGGTCGGATCCGTCCTCCTAAAGGTCCAGGAGTGGTTCTGGTTCTGCCCTTGATTGATCAGTGGCAGAAAGTTGACCTGCGGACCAGAGCCTTTAACGTCCCACCATGCAAGGTGCGATGAAATAACAGTACTTTTTTTAAAAACTCATCTTTGTATACCAAGTATTTTGACATTCCCGCAATTTTTCTGCCAAAAGGTAACCACCAAAGACGGTGGTCTGGTGTCAGTTGGAGCGGATATCCAGTTCCGGATCTGGAGTCCGGTGATGTCAGTGGTGGCCGTGCAGGATCTGAACGCCTCCACCCGTCTCACTGCGCACAACGCCATGATGCAGAACTTGAGCAAAAAGACCCTGAGGGAGATACAGACAGAGAGAATCAAACTAGGGGAACATCTCGGGGTGAGGAATATTACATTCTGTTTTCTGAATTCCATGATTTTTTTTTTTCCAAGATTAATCTTTTTTTGCTTGTGTGATGCAGATGGACATGAATGAGATGACGAAGCCATGGGGGCTGGAGGTGGACCGTGTGGAGCTGATCCTGGAGGGGGTGCTCCGGGAACCAGACGGGGGTCACTCGGGGCCCTTAATTATGCCCCCCTCTGTCCCGGGGCTGGAAGGTCTCACCGGACCCATACAGCAGCTCGCAATGCACTTCCTGAGCCAGAGCCAGACGGCTGCGTCTCAATGCAGTCAAGGTGACGTTAGAGCCCTCCACATATTCAGAGCGATTAAAAAAATATCAGAATAAAGGATATGGTTGGATTCTGAAGTTAGAAACGTCAAGACTTACTCTGAATCTTGGCTTGACGAAGTCTTGTCTGAATTTTTAAAGGGTATTTTGAAGACGCTGAACGTGAGGTTATTGCCTTATGTACAGAGTTTGACATTAACACCTGCCAACCCGCCAAATGCGGGTTGATTTCAACATACGAGCCACTTTGGTGGGTTGAATTGCATATAACACATTTTTCAAGTGTAGTCTTTTAAAAAGGCATCTGAAATAATAACCTAAGTGCAATGGAGTGTTGTCAAAAATATAGATTTTTCGATACACATCAATAATGAAATATCTGAAACGCTTCCAATACTAATTTTCTGCAGAATAGATGCACGAGACCAGCTGCACTTTCTCGCTCTCTCATCTCTCCGACAGCGAGTTGCACACATACCCGCCTCCATTCACTCACTCGTTTCATTTGCTCCGAATGAATATTACTGGGTTTGAACTTCCCTGTGGGATTGCGCGTATTGCACATAAATTTACTGGGATTCCCTGTGGGATTGCGCACATAAAGCCGCCTCTCAGTACTACATTTAGTTGTTTTTCGCTGCTTTTTGAGCTTAAACAGTCAAATACGCACAAAATAATGTCAAAATGCCAGTCTTGCCGATTTTTCACATAAACACAGTCAGTTACTGTATTTTTATAAGTGAATGTAAACAGTTGAGAAAGAAAACGCATGTGTAACAGTATAATGGCTCCGTGCGTCAGCTCTTAAAGTGACAGCAGCCTAATATACCTCCTGCCAAATTATGAGATAGTATTTTTAATATCTATATGGCAGTTTTTTCCCATGGATGTCAAAATTGTGGCCAGTGAAAATGCTGTATCTTTGGAAAACCACTAGCCACAGCTGCTGGTGAGCAAAAAAGTTAATGTCAAACCCTGCTTATGTAGTTAAATACTTTTTATGTCGAAGCTTATAGAAGTTGTGTGTGTCTAGGCTATGGCTAGGGAATGTTTTGAGACACTTTGAGGACCCCTTAACAGTTGCTATTGTGTTTTAATGAAGTTGATAGACTGTTCGCTAAAGAGTTCTATGCTGTTGGTAAGGTGTTATGAGTGGTTGCCAGGCTGTTACCAAGGTGTTCTTACTGGTTGCTAAGGTGTTGTGAGTTGTTGCTATACTGACAGACAGAATATAAGAGACTAATATTAAATGTAAATTGACCTATGATGGAATGTTTTCAAGCCATCATAATAAATGTTGTGGTTCCTTCCAGATACAGTGAGCTTCGCAGACGAGCTGCGTTCAGTTTCAGCTGCGAGTGTCAGCAGTGTGGATGGACTGATGGATGTGGTCCGGTCAGTGCTGTCAGAGGAGCTGGTTCATCAGGTGGGAGCCTGTTATCACTTTCAGATCACCACTGACTCTGGACAGACCAACAACTATTATATGGACCTGACTCAAGGTAAGACTGAGACTGTGTGTGAGAAAACGCTATTATATAAACCAAAAAAGTGCCCGCTATTGGTATCATGATCCTAGGAACAATATCAGGACGGAGCCATGGCTTAGTGATGGAGCTCATTTGGGTGATTTGGGTTCGGGCCTGGCTTGCAACATCTCTGAAATCCTTTCTACTATGGCTTATTTCTGTTACCCCAGCTAACAATTTTTGGTTCCCAAATTATTTTTTTAAGGTTTGTTTTTGGTTAACCAGGAAAGTTTTCTTTACAGAAATAGAACATTCGTTTTTGGGTTTTTTCTAACGTTACCCTAACGTTAGTCTAACGGTTCCCTACACTCAGTTCGTCATGTTTATTCTTACATATTCTTTAATCTTTAATCATAAATAAAACAGTATTATATGGATGCTTATATTCAGAATAAAAAAAACATATCTTGTTTTTATTTATTGCTTAATTTATAAAAAATAATCAGAGCACATCATACATCTTATGGAAGATTAAATAAGATTCAATTTGTCCATTAATATGTAAGATTTACTAGATTTCAAGGGGTATGCAGACAATGACATCAACACAGTCTATAGTTTTTAAAATACAGATTTAAAAAAATGAATAAACAATTTTTTTGACTTGAAGTGGGATATCAGTACATTTATTTCTAACCACTGAATTGTACACTTTAGCAAGACATGCTTCTTTTTATTTCTTCTCAATTAACATCATGTTTTTTTCAGTTAGACGTCAAATCTTTCCAAAATTATATTTACTCTCATATCTATATTAATTATAAGTAATTATACTATGGGGCTGTTGAATGCTTGAATCTGATTGGTTGACAAACTTTCTAAGGTGTGTAAAAGTTTTCAGGGAAACGCACTGTTAAAGTAATTCCAGGTATTGTGATCCATATCACAATAAACCAAACGGGAACCAAATACTAACGTTAGGGGGACATTCGGTGTTTGCTGGGACTCTGCTATCAGTCATTACAAATGAGGGGAGGTCAGAACTAAAACAAAGTATTAAAAAAACATTTCTGTAAATTGAAATACAGCTGAAATCAAGTAAAATATAAATATTAGTTGAAAAAAATTGAACTAAACTAAAATTAGAAAAGTTGCCTTGGCATTAAACTGAAGTTAAAGTTAAAGCAGTAAATTAGAACTGAAATAAAAAATGTATTTAAAATAATAAAAGGATAAAAGCACATAACGAAACTACTAAACATGAAACTAAAAATAAAAGCTATTAATAAAACTATAATGCTAAAATAAAGATGTGCTACTACATGAAACATCAGGTAAGATTATTGAATGGTGAATATCTGGTTGCCCATAAGAAATGCATTTTTTACACTATGCTTTAATCCACAGTATAAAAAAGTTCTAACACCAACATGGTTCCCAAATTAAGACCAACATCATCCACAATCTCTCGTGCCCTACTCTACTATTCAAAGTATATGATTACATGCAGAGACAATTGATAAACATGTTTTAAGATTATTTACTGCCCCATTTGGGAATGGTCTCTAGACCGTTTGTGCATTGTAGTGAAATCCCCTGAATGCTGCCTCAGCGGTTTACCGTGTCTGTGTTCAGGACGTGGAGCGTGTGGCGCGGGCGTCCTGCCGGGAGAGCCGGATGTTTCCCTGTGCATGAGCGAGCAGGATCTGCTGGCCATGTTCCAGGGCGTCCTGCGACCGTTCGCCGCCTACAGCAGCGGCAGACTGAGAGTACAGGGAGATCTGAACACGGCCATGAAGCTGGAGACACTCATCAAACACCTCAAGACGACATGACATGACTTAACACGCTATCGTTCGTAGTTATTTCAATTGATCAAAGGCCTTTGTAAATAATTGAAGGTTTACACTGTGAATGTTTAAATAGCTTCAGGGCTTTAATTATATTTTTAATGATATACTTTCACTTCCTGGTGTGTCAGTGTTGTTTTTGTTGTTTTAATTATTTATAAAAGTGTTGAGTATTATGTGACCCAACCATTTCAATGTATGTATTTACCCAATAAACTCTTGATTCAAAATCTATTTATGACTGACTTGTCTTGACATTACAGAAATACTTTCTAATAAATGTATATTCTACTAATCTGGTGAGTCTTGGATTATTGCACACACACTTAGCAACATCCTTGAGGTTTGTGTTTATAGGCTGATTCATTGTCTTGTCCAAGGCTGATTGTCTCTCGACCTTTGACCCCCATATATTTGGTGCCCTTGCGCAACTGTTTATACATAAAACTTTACAACAAGGTTTTTCCACTATAGCATTTTGGTGTATATATATATTTGTTCACTTGAATGAGTATTCAAGGCTCTTTCTGCACACTACTAAAGGGAGATTACAGCTCAGTATCATCAATGAAGCATTCAAATAAAGTCATTTGTGCCAATGCATATTGAAACATGATGAGATGAGGAGGAAAGAATAAAGATGGATTATTACTACTGAAACTTTTTATTACATTTTGCAAAAATATGAAAAATTATAATAATAAATAAAAAAAACTACTTATACTTGAAAAGAATTGAAAATAGAATGAGAAGAATCAGGAGGTCCATCACAATAAGGCCCTCAGTAATAGCCTGTAGGGGGCACCACATCTTATGAATGTCCCAGAAAATTTTGGGTGGTCTCTTATGTCCTCAGCACACTAATACATCATCCTTGACATGTGAAGTGGGAAGTCATATTAAAGCATGCTTTCCACAGCAGCTGTTCTTTCCATACGAGAGAGGCAGTGAGAGGGTGTGATGGACCGCTGGAGTCTGAGGGCCCGTCTGGCTCAGTGTCTGTCCACACTAAAGCACCTGCCACAGGTCAGGACGAACCACGCAGGACGAGTACCTGCTGTCCGAGAGGACAACTCTACCGTACTGCCCTTCAGTGAGCTTCCTGGACTATGGAAGAACGGTGTGGCGAGTCTCTACACGTTCTGGAAAATGGATGGCCTCAGGAATATACACCGGATTATGGTGCACAATTTCAATATGTTTGGTCCCATTTACAGGTAAAATGACACATTTTTTACAACTAATAGTCTGTGCCATATACAGGATTGCATGGGCATGAAAAATCTGTATACTTCAGGAAAAATGTGATTTCCAGGCCTTAAAAATTCATAGAAATTTAACAAACAAAAATGCAGTCATGCACATTTCTATTTCTTTGCGATATGGTTTTTTTTCTCTCTCAAATATTTCATTACTTTTTTTGGTTACACTTTTTTTTAAGGTGATGTAGTTACATTTTACTTGCTCAAATAAGTACATCAATTAACTACATGTACAGTTACTTTAGGGTTAGTTACTTGTAATATGCATAATGCACTGTTATTACTATAGTAATTATGTAGTAACGTGTAACTTCATCACCTTAAAATAAAGTGTTGCTATTTTGTTCCCCCAGTTATCAAAAAGACAACTTGAAAAGTCATAGAAATTGGTCAAAGGTGGTAAAAAATGTTTTTTTAATAATTGTATTTATGTTCATTTCATAAATGTTATACTGCTGAAATGTGTTTAATGACATGAAGGGCCCTATTTTAACGATCTGAAACGCAAGTAGGCTATCAAGCGCAAAACGCAATTAACTTTGTGGGCGGGTCTTGTGCGCTGTTGCTATTATACCGGCGGGATAAATGACTCTTGTGCCCGACGCAAATCTAAAATGGGTTGGACTGAAGTAGCTTCATTATTCATAGGTGTGGTTTGGGCGTAACGTGAAATAAACCAATCAGAGCATCATCTCACATTCCCTTTAAGAGCAGGTGAGCTTGTTCCATGGTGGATTGCTATTATAACGGCGGATTTGCCAGGCACGGTTCACAGCCGAGGAGACCGACGTTCTCGTCAGGGCCGTAAAACACAGAGAAGTGACATTGTTTGGGGATGGGAGAAACTCACCCAAATTAGCTTTGGTTAAACGGGCGTATGATAATTTGGGTAAATGTGTAAGCTAGATTTATGCCTATTTTTTCACATCTTCATGGACACAACAATGATTTTCCCTCGTGAGGTAATATTTTTCCTTGTAATAATGTATGGTTTTCTAAAAATGAGAACTGCTGCGTCTGTGTGTAGATGAGAGAAGCAAAGTGCATGCGCGTTGTGCAGGTTTTATCGTAGTTTTTGTCCAAGTTTTTTTTTTTTTGTGTTTGACAAAAACTACGATAAAACCTGTTGGAAAGCATCTTTTGCAGCGATTTTTGTGTGAGCATATCAGTGAACACCCCTGACCACTCGGTGAGTTTTACGTCTTTGTAAACGAAAGTTTAATGCGTTTTTTGGAAGGATTGTTCCAGTGCCCATAGGCTGCCATTCTGTAGGTGGGGGGGAGAAGCGAAAGAAACCTAAAATTCTCGGGACAGCAGCATGTGTCCAAATGTTAATCTTAACCGTTCTATTTCATCAGAAACGATCTGTAAACAGGGCTTTAAGTGTAAAATACCGAACTTGTCCTTTAAAATAAAGTGTAACCAAAAAAAGTAATGAAATATTTGAGGAAAAAAAAAAACATATCACAAAGATGGATCTCAAAATCATGCAAAAACACCTGAACATTGTGAAACCATATTCTAAAATATGATGCCTATATCTGCACAATAAATTTGCTCAGGGAAAAAGTTGGATACTATGAGAGTGTGAACATCATCAAGCCTGAAGACGCTGCTATCCTGTTCAAAGCTGAGGGCCATTATCCCAAGAGACTCCGGGTGGAAGCGTGGACCTCCTACAGGGACTACAGGAACCGCAAATATGGCGTCCTGCTAAAGTAGGCAGAGTCTTTCCAGATCTGCTACAACCACGTTTACTGGAACAGTAAAAGATATTGATTTGTTCCTGCAGAGATGGAGAGGACTGGAAATCGAATAGGATCATTCTGAACAAGGAGGTGATTTCTCCAAAGGTGCAGGGGAACTTCGTGCCGCTCCTGGACGAGGTCGGTCAGGACTTTGTGGCTCGAGTCTATAAAAAGATTGAGAGGAGTGGACAAAATGAATGGACCACAGATCTGTCCCATGAACTCTTCAAGTACGCACTGGAATGTAAGGTTTGACACCATCAATAACAAACACACCTTTCTTATTTTATTATAACTATCTGTACAATGAAATGTGAATATATATATATATATATATATAATATATATATATATGTGTGTGTGTGTGTGTGTGTGTGTATGTATGTATGTATATGTATGTATGTATATGTGTATATATATATCCATAAAATATACAGTGAGGAAAATAAGTATTTGAACACCCTGCTATTTTGCAAGTTCTCCCACTTGGAAATCATGGAGGGGTCTGAAATTGTCATCGTAGGTGCATGTCCACTGTGAGAGACATAATCTAAAAAATAAAATCCCGAAATCACAATATATGATTTTTTAACTATTTATTTGTATGATACAGCTGCAAATAAGTATTTGAACACCTGTCTATCAGCTAGAATTCTGACCCTCAAAGACCTGTTAGTCTGCCTTTAAAATGTCCACCTCCACTCCATTTATTATCCTAAATTAGATGCACCTGTTTGAGGTCGTTGGCTGCATAAAGACACCTGTCCACCCCATACAATCAGTAAGAATCCAACTACTAACATGGCCAAGACCAAAGAGCTGTCCAAAGACACTAGAGACAAAATTGTACACCTCCACAAGGCTGGAAAGGGCTACAGGGAAATTGCCAAGCAGCTTGGTGAAAAAAGGTCCACTGTTGGAGCAATCATTAGAAAATGGAAGAAGCTAAACATGACTGTCAATCTCTCTCGGACTGGGGCTCCATGCAAGATCTCACCTCGTGGGGTCTCAATGATCCTAAGAAAGGTGAGAAATCAGCCCAGAACTACACGGGAGGAGCTGGTCAATGACCTGAAAAGAGCTGGGACCACCGTTTCCAAGGTTACTGTTGGTAATACACTAAGACGTCATGGTTTGAAATCATGCATGGCACGGAAGGTTCCCCTGCTTAAACCAGCACATGTCAAGGCCCGTCTTAAGTTTGCCAATGACCATTTGGATGATCCAGAGGAGTCATGGGAGAAAGTCATGTGGTCAGATGAGACCAAAATAGAACTTTTTGGTCATAATTCCACTAAACGTGTTTGGAGGAAGAAGAATGATGAGTACCATCCCAAGAACACCATCCCTACTGTGAAGCATGGGGGTGGTAGCATCATGCTTTGGGGGTGGTAGCATCATGCTTTGGGGGTGTTTTTCTGCACATGGGACAGGGCGACTGCACTGTATTAAGGAGAGGATGACCGGGGCCATGTATTGCGAGATTTTGGGGAACTACCTCCTTCCCTCAGTTAGAGCATTGAAGATGGGTCGAGGCTGGGTCTTCCAACATGACAATGACCCGAAGCACACAGCCAGGATAACCAAGGAGTGGCTCTGTAAGAAGCATATCAAGGTTCTGGCGTGGCCTAGCCAGTCTCCAGACCTAAACCCAATAGAGAATCTTTGGAGGGAGCTCAAACTCCGTGTTTCTCAGCGACAGCCCAGAAACCTGACTGATCTAGAGAAGATCTGTGTGGAGGAGTGGGCCAAAATCCCTCCTGCAGTGTGTGCAAACCTGGTGAAAAACTACAGGAAACGTTTGACCTCTGTAATTGCAAACAAAGGCTACTGTACCAAATATTAACATTGATTTTCTCAGGTGTTCAAATACTTATTTGCAGCTGTATCATACAAATAAATAGTTAAAAAATCATACATTGTGATTTCTGGATTTTTTTTTTTTTAGATTATGTCTCTCACAGTGGACATGCACCTACGATGACAATTTCAGACCCCTCCATTATTTCTAAGTGGGAGAACTTGCAAAATAGCAGGGTGTTCAAATACTTATTTTCCTCACTATATATATATATATATATATATATATATATATATATATATATATATATATATATATATATATATATATATATATATCCACCGAATACAATATATATATATATTGTATTCGGTGGATATACAATGTTTCTGGTTAATGTTTATTTGTTTAACAATTTTTTTCAATTACTTCTCTCACTCTCTCTCAGACACACACACAGTATTATATAGCATTATTTACTCAATTTAAAAAAAAATCCCCTTACATTTTATCCAAAATGACTTACAATTTTATAGGTATTTTTTATGTATACATTTTGTAGAATATATCAATTTCTGTCTGCTTTAATAATTGTTCTTATTACATGGTAATATTCATTTTTAAATACTGATAATCATTCTTGTGTGGAAGTGAAGGGGATCTGAAAGCTAACTCTGTTTGCTCCTCTCAGCCGTGAGTGCTGTGTTGTACGGTGAGCGTTTGGGTCTGCTGTTGGACTACATTGATCCAGATGCCCAGCACTTCATCGACTGCATCACCGTCATGTTCAAGACCACCTCGCCCATGCTGTTCATTCCTCCGGCCCTGCTCCGCCGCATGGGGGCCAAAATCTGGAAGGACCACGTGGAGGCCTGGGACGGCATCTTTAACCAGGGTAACACGACACTGGTTGCATAGGATGAAATCCATGCTGGTCTTTATGGCGAGAAACACTTCAGGCTCTGATATACTCACTGCGAAGTTCTTCGCGTTGGGGTAAAAATAATTTCTAAATATGCGACAAGCGCTAAACTGTTAGCAAACATCCCGATGCTGCTCACGCTGCAAGTAGCTATTCAGTATTAACTCTTTCCTCGCCATTGACGTTTTTTTTTCATGTTTTCACTGTTATACGGTAGGGGGCGCTATGACACATCTTCTGAAAGAGTACTGAATCTCCTGATCAAAACAGGCGAAGAAGAAGCAGAAACAAGCAAAAGTGTATATAAGCATATACATAAGTAAAATAACGCGATCAGCAACATTAAACAGCATATAAATCAAAACTGCCTAATGTTACTGAATGAAATGTCGGCCCAGGACGAGGTATAGGACTGATCGATCTACTCTATCTTTGTTTTGATCATCATTCTGAATCTGATCCGATTTTCTCATTCTCTTTTTTTATTCCACATTCAAGTGTTGATAAAAAAGGAAACATGAAACAAGAATAAAACGATTTTTTTGTTTGTTTAAAAGCATAAGAACCGGAGATGATTTCCACCTCAAACATCAGAGCCACACCTAACTATTATGTAATCTCCAGGGACCAATGGTAGTTCGAAGGTGTTAAACAGCCGGAGCGAACTTTTCCGGAAATGTTCCCTTTGGCAAGCTGTTTCGAACTCCCAAAACGAACTTGTAAGAAACGTAACTTTGGCCTGATTTTGTTCTAAATTACATCACACCAGTTCTTCGAAGTATATCGGGGCCTTTCCTCTTGAAACTTCCACTGATTTTTCATCCCTCAATGTGGTTTTCCCAAAGCCGACCGATGTATCCAGAATATCTACCGACAGTTAAGGAAAGATCCAGAAGCCAGCCAGAAGTACCCTGGAGTGCTGGCTAGTCTTCTAATGCTGGACAAACTGTCCATCGAGGACATAAAGGCCAGTGTCACGGAGCTGATGGCTGGAGGGGTCGACACGGTAAGATAAATAATCAACGCTAGAGGAATAGTTCATCCAGAAATAAAAATGCCATAATTTACTCACCCACATGTCATTCCACACCTGTATGTCGTCACAAAAGAAGTTATTTTGAAGTCTGTATTGTATGTTTTTGTCCATACAATGAAAGTCAATGGGGTCCAAAACAAACAACATTGGACCCCATTGACTTTCACTGCATGGACAAAAAAATTCTTCAAAACATCTTCTTTTGTGTTTCACAGAAGTAAGAGAATGACATGACTGAGTAAATTATTATATATTTTCATTTTTGGGTGGTATTACAGAATATGAACCCGGGTTATATAAAGTGTGTTTAATCAAAATGTTTTCAAGGTTGATGTATTGGGATATTTTCTGTGTTTGTGTGTGCGTCAGACGTCTATCACACTGCTGTGGACGCTCTATGAGTTGGCCCGACACCCGGACCTGCAGGAGGAGATCCGGGCGGAAATCTCGGCTGCGCGTATCGCCTCTAAAGGAGACGTGATGCAGATGCTTAAGATGGTTCCTCTGGTTAAAGGAGCCCTGAAGGAAACTTTAAGGTATACAAACAGTTCACTCCAAGATATTATGGAATAAAACAGCTTTCTGTTCACCTATAGCAGTGGTTCTCAATTCCAGTCCTCGTGACCCACTGCTCTGCACATTTTGTATGTCTCCCTTATTTAACACACCTGAACCAGATCATCAGCTCATTAGGAGAGACTCTATGAACTGAACTGAGTGTGTCAGATAAGAGAGACATACAAAATGTGCAGAGCAGTGGGTCACGAGGACTGGAATTGAGAACCACTGACCTATAGGGACTCTTAAGTTATCAGGAGTTGATTTTTATTAAATATTTTGTCTCTTTGTTCAAGGTTAAAGCCACTCTACTAGTGGCTGGTGTGTGCAATTCCACAAATCTAGAAGACTTTCTAAACATACAGTATTATAAGTGATAAGCTTTTTTAGGAAGGAAAATTAAAAAATAAGAATTGGGGAGAATCAATAAATTCTGAATCATTTTCTAACTGAATTTTAAAATGTAATATAATCCAAGTACTTCATTTTTGTAATCTGATTACGTAATTCAGATTACAAATAATCAGTTATTACCCAGTACTGTATGTATATATCTATATAGGCTCCTAGTGCTGTCAAATCGATTAATCAATATCATATGTGTATATATTGTATATATATATACACTGTTTGTATATATACTGTATACTGTATATACAGTACATATACTGTACTCATATATATATATATATATATATATATATATATATATATATACACACTGTATTCATATATATATATATATATATATATATATGCTGACAAATCGATTAATCGCGATTAATCATATCTAACATAAAAGTTTGTTTATATATATTTATATACAGTACAGATCAAAAGTTTGGAAACATTACTATTTTTAATGTTTTTGAAAGAAGTTTCTTCTGCTCATCAAGCATTTATTTGATCAAAAATACAGATTTATTTTTTATATATTGTGATATATTATTACAATTTAAAATAATTGGTTTTCAATTTATTATACTTTAAATTATCATTTATTTCTGTGATGCAAAGCTGAATTTTCATTTCATCTGTATATCCATTATAACAAATTTTGTTTTTAAAATAGACTTTTACAGTGATATAATTATAAACCATTTCAATATTTAATGTGTGAAATTGACTTGTCAATATTTACACAAATTACAATGTTGTCAGTTTCACCACAAGCAACAATATTGACAACAATTAAGCTTTATCGATTAAAACTCTTTGTCGATCAAATTAGTGAAGAAACACCCAGAAATAAAATAATAAATGTGACAAGCATTTGGCTTAACCATGTGTCTAAAATCATATAATTCCTTCTGAAGGTTACATCCTGTAGCTGTGAGTCTACAAAGATACATCACTGAAGACATCGTCCTGCAAAATTACCACATTCCAGCAGGGGTGAGTGTGAATTTAAGGAAATCACTGAATTATTTCATGACAAACTGGACACAATACGACTGTTCTCTTGTCTGTCTGGATCAGACTTTAGTTCAGCTGGGTCTGTACGCTATGGGTCGTGATCATCGGGTCTTCCCACACCCAGAACAGTACAGTCCCGCTCGCTGGGTCAGATCCCAGACCCACTACTTCAAGAGCCTGAGCTTCGGGTTCGGCCCACGCCAGTGTTTGGGCCGCAGGATCGCCGAGACAGAGATGCAGCTCTTCCTTATTCATGTATGTGGGTTTCTAAAGCGAGGAACATCATATCCTCTCAAGTGGCTAAATAACGTTGGGCTGATTCTCTTTCTTATTTGTCGTTTTGTCATCTTTATAGATGCTGGAGAACTTCAGGTTTGAGAAGCAGAGGCAGGTGGAGGTTAGGAGCACGTTTGAGCTCATCTTACTGCCCGAGAAGCCCATCATACTAACCATCAAACCACTGAACGCCAGCAGATAGCAGAGCTGCAAATGATGTCGAGGACTGAACTGGACTGGACGCAACTCTGAGCTTTAGGGATGGCGAACAGTCCGTCTTTGAGATGTAATACCTGTCAAAAGATTGGACTCAATTTAAGTGTCTCATGATCTTAAAGGGATTGTTGTGTCATCATTTACTCGCCTTCATGTCATTCTAACCTGGAACATAAAAGAAGATATTTTGAAGAATGTTCAAAAGAAAAACATCAGTCATTTCTCAAAATATGATTTTTTTTTGTTTTTTTGTAAGGACATGAAGGTGAGTAATGAAAAAAGTTAATTTAAAATAGGGTTATTCATATTAATATAACAAACTAAAACTAAAACCATAACTTGTAATATAAATTACAAAAACATGCTACAAAATTATTAAAACTTTAACTGAAATTAAAAATAAAATAAAATAAAAAAAAGTTGCCAAGGCAATATTCTCATTATTTAGTTTAACTTGATGTACTTAAAAAATTTAAAAATAAAACAGATAAAAAAAAAAACTAAATAGACATTTATTTTTTAAAAACTAATATAAAAATGACAAAAACACAGTACAAAATTACTAAAACTTTAACTGAAATTAAAACGAAAATTGAAAAAATAAACATATCTATTTTAAAATTTGTTTCTCAATGATACTAAAATAACACTGATTTAAAATTTCATTTTAATTTTTAACAATTTTCTTTTGATGACTCTCCAAGTTTGTTCAAAAGGTTTGATGACTTTATTATTAATATTTTCCAGATTATTTTTTATTTTTTTGACTGCTACTAAATGTCAGGATGTCTTGTTATATTTCAGAAACAAAAATGTTTAAATATATTAGATTTTTAGAAACAAATCTATCCAAATATTCTGAAGGGTTTTGAATAAATATGAATAAATGAGAATTTTATCAAATTCATCAAATGTTATGATGTTTTTTATATTAAAAATAATTTTTTTCCCCAAAAATATTTAGCAAAATACTAACACTGATTAGACGTGATCACTTCAGAGGTTCCAGTTGCCTGTGTCGAGAATGTCCCAATACAGAATCAGTCACACTTTTCTGTTCGGAAATAAAAAAGGAAGACTCAATAGACGATCCCATTGATATAGTATATACATTTCCTAGGTCAAACAAATATAATAATAATGATCATAAGTTCAAGTAAATAGCAGTTATTTACTCACCACGGGGAGATCAAAAAGAATCATGGTTGATGTTCGAGTGAATCCATGTTCATATTCACTGAGTCTGGTCAACATGTCTTGTTTCTCTTTCCCCCATTGTCTAGAGTTCTCCTTCAGCTGCGCAAATGACCAATATCACAAACACAAACACTTTTAAAAAAAACATTATTTATTACAATTTCTTGTGTCGACTGAAGTGTCTTGTTCCAGTGTTTGTGCGAACAAAAGCATACATTCCTATTGAGCTACACAGGAACAGATAAATGTCATTTTTTAGGACTTGCTTCTTTGGTAACAAGATGATATAGGAAATTATATGAGAAAGAAAGAACAAATGGGAAAGGTCTCCGGCCTGACTCGAACCTCAATCACCCACATAAGCACAACAGCTCAATGTGTCAAGAGCGCTCGCACCAACCACTGCACCCCAACCAATAATTTACACTATGTGTGAAAGTGAAACGTCTTCTCACAGTGTTAAAGGATCAAACCTGTTGTTCCAGTGTCTGGATTCGACCCTCAGCTCTCGCCAGCTGCGTCAATAAGTCCAGCTTCTCGCTGTCTGAGAAAGGCTGATGGGACTGAGATCAAAAACATTAATAAAATGTGCACAATAAAGCATTCATGCAGAATCCCAGACAGTGTCGGCCCAGATCCGGGCCACATCTGGTACATGTGGATGCCAGATGTGGGCCGGATCTCTGTGTTTGCTGTCTGGGATGGCTCTTTGAGGGGTTTACCTGCACAGGCGGTTGAATGATGATAGGTGGGGGTAGATTACGTTGCCTGTCCAGCTCTGCTCGCAGTCGAGAGTTTTCTGCCGCCAGCACAGACTCGATCTCTCTACTCTTGAGCTCCTCTTTATCTATATACAACAGCACGATTACTCGTCAGTGGCAATTTCTGGAAAGCTTTTCACACTTTTTAGTGATAAAGAGAGTATAAAGACAGTTTTTAGGGCATGACGCAGGACAGACTCGAACCCAAATTTCCAGCATGAGCACCACAAACACTAAGCCATGGCTCTGACCAATAAATTATAACTGAATTTTTTTTTTGTGTGTGTGTTTCCACTAAAAGCTAGTGTAAAGGCACACCTTTATGTTTCACAGCTGTTCTCTTCATCTCTGAATTTTCTTTATTTATTTCCTTCAGTTTTGCATCTAATATTTTCTCCATCTTCTCAATGACCTGCACAGTGAATTAAAACATAATACAACACATTATACATTCGATCCTTGCTAGATATGTAAAGAAATAGTTCAACCAACCACAACCAAGAGCGTGGAGGGATTTTTTCATGAATGCACAAACAATAACGAAGCGGAATTAAACATTTAGCAATTATAATTTTTTCTCTGTTAGCTATCATACGTATGGAAGCTTGTTTCCGCCACTGAATAATAAATAAATAATAATAATTGTGACTTTTTATCTCACAATTGAGAGATATGAAGTCACAATTGTGAGAAATAATGTCGCAATTCTAGGAAATAAAGTAGCAGTTGCGAGATATAAAGTCACAATTCTGAGAAATAAAGTCGCAATTGGGAGATATAAAGTCAGAATTGCATGATACAAAGTCGCAATTGCGTAATTGTGAGATATAAACTATTCTGAGGTAAAAAAAAAAAAAAAAAAGTCCGTCATTTTTTTCCTTAGAATTGAAAGAATTTCCTTACCATTGAGAAAAGATGTCAGAATTGTGAGATATAAACTCGCAATTATGTGTTATAAAGTCAGAATTGCATGATATAAACTCGCAATTGTGAGATAAAAAGTCGCAATTATCTTTTAAAATGTTTTATTCTGTGGCGGAAACAAGCTTCCATACATATGTCCTCAGAGGACTTGGATTAAACCACTTGAGTCTCATGGATTCATTTCATGGCACCTTTATGTCCTTTTATTTACTAAAATAACACTATTAGAATGACTTATGAGTGAGAAATGATGACAGAATTTTAATTTTGGGGTGAATTTTTCTTTTGTCCTAAACTCATGCTCTGGTCACGATGCTCAAACAAACTGAGTGTTTTAATAGCTTGATTGTTTGGTGGTCGAAAAATGACAGAAACAGCGTTTTGATGTACAGAAGAGCTAAATACCTTTTCCTGTTGGCGAACTGTATCCTCCAGCACAGCTATTTTACTGCCACGGGCCTGATATCTTTTTAGCACCGCCTGCTGCTGTTGGTGTGCTCTTTGCAGCTGGACAAACTCTTTCTCAATGTCATTCTTCTGCAAAAAGCAAAATAAAGAGCTAAAAATTCAGGCCCAATGAGTCCATGCAGTGAGTTAACTCAATTACCAGGGGTCTATTAAGAATCCAGCCAGATCTGTGTATTTTTAGCTTTGTATCAAATACAACAAGCAATATGCCATGCAGTCTGGAGACAAATTCAATGACCTGATCCAATCAATGAGCTTGGGAGGAAACCATTAATGCATTTGATACAGCATCTCCTAACTGCCAGCAAACAGCACAAATGTATGCCAGTCAATGGACCCCTTGAGCTTCAGAAAGGAAACACGCGGTCTCTGAGCACTGCTGCAGCTTTTATTAAAAACTTGAAATGATCTGAAGGAGGCCGGCCTTGATTAACCCACCCTGATGAGCTCGTTTTGAAGCTGTTGGATCCTGTCCTTCTGGGCTGCGGCTTTGCTGCTTTCACTGGAGAGCTTGAACTTCAGAGAGGCTGCAGAAAGGGCCATAGAAGATTCATGAGTGCTTAATGAACCAGCAAACATATCACAATAACAATGAAAATTAAAAATTAATCTCTTCCTTCTGTTTCTTTTATAGACTAAAACATGTTCTGAAAATGTTTAGTGAATGTTCCTATTAAGTTATGAAAAGATTATTTCTAAATGTTCTCTGAATGTGCAAAACATTTAAGAACACTTTTCTTGGTTATGCTAACGTTAAGGGAACATTTCCATTTAATAATTTTACAAACATTATGGAAACATTACTTTTGAATATTCTCAAAACATAGTAGTAACAGTTAAACATGTTTTAGAAAATGTTTCTATGAAAGATGTATAAATCACGTTTTTGTGCTAATGTTTTGAGAACGTTATTAAACTTCAGAATCATTCAAGAATGATTGTTCATAACTTTTGAGAGAACCTTGCCAGAACGTTAGCTAAACTTCTGAGCAACTTCCCTGTTGGGGACATATATATTTCTGTTTCTATTAAATTGAACATATACAATTTATTTTTTGTATTTATGGTAAGACAAAATCTGTTTTCTGAGCATTGCAGAAACATCAGCAAATGATGTGACCATGACACTGTGGAGATATTTTTGGAGAAAACATTATCTAAACCCCTGTTTGCCAAGCAGTGCATTCACCAGAGAGAGAGAGGAAATTAAAGCCTGCATTTGCTTTGAAGGCCTCAAAGGTCTTTGACGTGTCCTTTAAGCGGAGCCTTGTGTTTGTGTGCATATGAGTGTGTGAGGGACACAAACTGTCCTTCAGCAGATAAGGCAGTAAGTGCTTATCAGATTCCCTTAGCTAAATGAGAAGTCTTATCAATCCTCAGCACAGCTCAGATGACATGAAACCTGTTCAAATCACTTCAGGCTCAACTTTTAACATCTGAAATGTGATACTCCGCAAAACTTTTGTCTGATGTTGTTTCATTTTTTCTGCATGTACATATAAACATCACCTCTCCCTTTGCAAGCTAACTATTGCTAATGCTACCATTAAATATAATGTTAGTTTTTAATTAATAATGTTGATTATTTGTGCTATTAACCATTCAGACTACCATAGTGTGTTGTTTGCTAAGCAAGAATACTTACCATTAAGTAATGAGATAATTTGTAAGTTTATGCTACTACGGACATGATACCTCAAAGCAGCACATGCTAAAACTCACTGATAGCACCTTAGTGGTGTTTTCTAAGCAAACAAGCTATTACTAATAATTATTAAGAATTAATCAGAGCATAATTTGAATGTTCATGCTACAGACATGAATAATAACCTAAAATCACTTGCCAGTAAAGAACACTTAGAACACCTTAGTGGTGTTAGTAAGCCGACTATTGCTAATAGCAACTTAGCATAAGGTATTTCAGAGCATAATTTGTTAATTTTTGCTATGGGCCAGAATGATAGCTAAAAACCAGTCAGAACAGCTTAGTGGTGTTTGATAAGTAAGCTGACTACTTAAAATTAGTGTAATTTTTTAGTTTGCGCTACGAACATAAGTGATACCTCAACTCATGCGCTAAAAGTCATTCATATAACACTAAGAGAAAGCAAGCTAACTATTGCTGGTATTTACCAAAAGTATTAATCTTCAGAGCAGTCAGTCCAACGCTATCTCACGGCCAATTCGTACATATTTTAAGAGGTGGCTAATTCGTACGATTTGTCTAAACCCCAGTGACAGATAGGTTTAGGGGCGGGGTCAGGGGTAGGTCATTCATACAAATTGGGCAACGCGTAAAATATGTACGATTTAGCAAAAATAGCACAAATTCTTACGAGTCAGGTCGTAAATACGTACGAATTGCTGTGAGATAGGGTTGTGTGGTAAAGACATGAATGATACTTCAGATCATTTGCTAATGGTGTTAACCTTAATAGTGTTTGCTAAGTAAGCCAACTATTGCTAATACTTAATGTTATATTAATCAGAGTGTAATGTGTTAGTTTGTACTACGGACATGAATGATACTGCAAATCGTTAGCAAACGTGCAAAGCACTTTAGCAGTGTTTGCTAAGCAAGGTAGTTTGCTTTTGTTTGCGCTATTGACTTTCTGGCAAAATGTAATAAATTATGCCAGGATGAAATTACTGTATGATAGAAAACTGAGATGATTTTATCCAAAGTAAATTTTTGACTGGTTACCCTTGACTAATGATAGGCCTATGCTTTTAAAATGAGATTATAGTGGGAGAAACTCTACCGATCCGGTCAGCAATCTCGGCCTTGGTCATGATGTCCGTGTCGGTGTCGTCCAGCAGGCTGTGGCCCAGGTCCTGATGCTGGGAGAGGTCATGCCGGAGCCGGCCGTTCTCAGACTCCAGTCCGCTCACCTGAGACCGCAGGCCGATGATGTCATCCGCCATCTTGTGCATAGCCGCACGATAGTTTTCCAACTCCTAGAGGAGATATAAAAATGGATTTGTACAAACAAAATGATCTGCAAATATAGATTGCAAATGTGAACCATCCATTTCCATTCAGGATATTATTTCAAAGTATAATACAGCAAGAACATTGCAAGAGCAGAAACCAGTCCTAGTATAGGATGGTGATACCATAATATGGTACTTTGATATATGGCCAACCAAAGTGTTTTAAAGGGGTGGTTGATTATGATTTCACTTTTCTAACTTTAGTTAGTGTGTAATGTTGCTGTTTGAGCATAAACAACATCTGCAAAGTAACAATGCTCAAAGTTCAAAGCAATGGGAGATATTTGCTTTTAATGAAATTGCTTTTTAAGGACTACAACAATTCTACATGTTGTCACCTCTTCTTGAGTCTCTCCATCATTTTCTGCATCCGATTTGAACATAAAAGGCTAATTTTTTTTTTGAAATTTTCAGTGCATGTCTGCGTGAGTGCAAGCTGTTTTTGCTCACCCTCAAAAAGTGACAATTTTAACATGCTATATAAAAATATCTGTGGGATATTTTGAGCTAAAACATCCCATACACACTCATCAAAGACTTATTTTACATCTTGTGAAAAGGTCATTATACCACCCCTTTAATGGTAGGCTACCCCAAGATGCTTCAAAGAATACCATTGCACTACCATTTGTGTGTGTGTGTGTGTGTGTGTGTGTGTGTGTGTGTGTGTGTGTGTGTGTGTGTGTGTGTGTGTGTGTGTGTGTGTGTTTTAAGCATGTTTGTTAATTCCTCTTGACAATATTCTATTTGAAAGCTTCAATACTATTCAATATTGGAGGGATGCAAAGTTGTGTTAGCGGATCAGAGAAAAAAAATTAAATGTATTTTAAGGGTTTCAAAGTTAAAATGATGATGATGATGATTATATATATATATATATATATATATATATATATATATATATATATATATATATATGTGTGTGTGTGTGTGTGTGTGTGTGTGTGTGTATATATATATACACACACACACACACACACACACAAATGCTTTCAGATTAATAAAAAGGAAATATTTTTACATATTATTTTAACTTCAATGACATTGTAAAAGTCAGTTACTTAATTTTGGAAACCATTATTTAATTTTATTGTCTTTAAAATGTATTTTTTTTTATTATTTTTTTATCAAAGACTATAAAAGGGATTGTGTCCATGAAAATATATAACTGACTTAATATTTTAGTAAGGAGTTTATTCATAACAGGATCATCATAGCTGCAGGTCATTGGCATAATTAGTTTTAAAATTATTAGTTTGCAACGCCCAACTGTCTGGGAGGGGCAGATGCAGTTTCCCGCCACTAGGTGGAATCAAAGTCACATGTTCAGTCGGGATGCTGAGAGAAACACCGATCCTCAGTCTGTTTGAATGTGACGCTCGTCTGAGCCTGACTATATCTGCCCAAATAACATTCCTTTTTATGCTTCTCTTGAATCATTTAACCATTTTTAAAGGTAAGGCAGATATACTGTCGTTTTTAAAGTGTAGTTGGGTTAAAACAGCTGCTTTCATCAACTAGTTGCTAGCAGATACCCTAAAAACTATACATTTAAATTCATGACATGCATGTTTTAATAGGACTGATATTAAAGTATATTTTGGTTTACCACAAATGCTTGTCAGTAGGCCTACTTCGGCAGTAGCCTACACTTATAAATATCACCATATTTCAAAGGCAATAGAATTATAGAATTACTACTAAAGTGGGTATAAAAAAGCATTAGCATGCAATTAAGTGTCCAAAACATTACATTCAGTTCACATTTAATGTCCCCCTGTGGTGAAAATCAAGCTTTTAATGTTGTTTATATGTCTGTGTGGTGTTTCTAATGTGCTTTAAGACAAACCTTGTGCAAATTCATAAGTCAACACCATTGCTGAGTATTTTCTCCTTAAAACTGCAGTGAACCAAAGACAGTCTCAAAAACACGGTTTGAAATTGCTGGTGTTTCTGACGTCACAAACGACCTTGTAACCAATCAGGGGTGCGTTTCCCGAAAGCATCGTTGGCCAACTATGGTCGCAAGTTCCGTCGTTACCAATAGAGTTCAATGGACATTGCGATGAACTTGCGACCGTAGTTGGCCAACGATGCTTTCGGGAAACGCACCCCAGATCAACGTGTGATCGTCAACGATCGGATCTCTGAGCTGGTGTGAGTGAGTGGAGGCGGTGCTCATTTGCATATTCATAGAACCGCATACTAAATGAGGCAAGGGTGTAGAGTTACATTCAAGCTATTTTAAGGCATTAAGAATTTTTTTTCAGATTTTTTTTTCATTTTGGTGATCAATGATACGTTTTAAGGGATAAAATGATTGACTACAGGGGGACTTTAAGTATATTCTTTTAAAATATATTATTTCTGTAATAAGTGCTCTTCAAAAAATAAGCTAAAGCATATTCACACAAATGGGATGAACAAAGTGTAACAAAGTCGGCACATCTACATTTGTCAACATGTCTTTACCTTAGTTCATTCTATAGAACTGAACAATAGCATTTTTAATACATTGTATTGTGCTAAATAGACAGCAGACCGGGGCCATTGTGGGATGTGCCGCACTTCCAGGCATCCTTTTGTGCCATTGTGTTATTCGTATGTCGCATGTCATGTAACATGCCACGGAGGCGTCTGCTTTTCTCTCAGGGTCACTGTGTGCAGGAAGGGGGTCTGCGTCGGGGGTCGGTGCGCAGAAACAGGAGGGGTGGGAGAGGGACCGATTAGGCGATTCCAATCTGGGCCAGCGTGCTTGTGGCTCCCTGGGGTCGTCTGAAAGAAATTGAGCGCTTAATTGAAAGGGCACACATGCAAGGTGAGAATGATGATCGGTGATGAGATGGGGCCCGCGGAGGGGAGGAGACGGAGGGAATCATCTGAACCCAATGAAAAAGTGAATGGAGAGAGAGATTGGTCCCCGTAGACGCCGCAGACGGAGGTCCTGCGCAGTCTCTACTGTTGCTTCAAACAATCACATTATAAAAGCACATGTGCCGCTCTCCCGCTCTCTTTCTTTCTCGGCAGGGTGCTTTCCAATGATTCCGATATGATGAGAAAAGCAAAGACTGTCAATTTCATCAAACCTTCATACTGTAGAGTGAACACTGTGGACATAAGGGTCACCTTGAGATGGTCTGGAGGGGTTTTTAATTTGAATTCCCGAATCATGGTGTGAATATTCATGACGAATAATTACTATTGGGATAGTAAAGTGTCCAATGAATGCGCACTTCAGAATCTCACCGGATGTAGTAGGTCATCAGGGTGCTTTTCGCCTACTGTTTTATGAATACTGTGAATTCAGATAGTTTTTCGCCTCCTATAGTATGGAATTATGCATATTCGGACGCAGGGATAATCTGTATGGGTCCTCAGAAGGCATTTTTGCCGTAATTACTTGGTTCACAAGATGGTGTCACCGCCCTGGGCTTTTGTTTTGCAGCTGAAAAAAAACCCAAACTGCTGGAGACGCAACAACAACAGACCCCCGTTGACAAGCACTTTTGTGAGGCGGCGTAAGCCCTATTCGGACGGGATGAACTTTACAAGGGTAGATGGAGTAATGTCATTTTACCACAGGACGTCTGTAATAGAAATGGCCGATACGCACAGGATAAGAAATCTCAGTAAAACTAGCAGAAGTGGGAGGAGTAACTCGATTTGCGCATCGCCGTCATGTGTGTATTACGTTGCTTCCTGATATCACGTGCGCAAACAAGATATTTATGTATATAAAACAGTTATGTCCGGTCTAATGATGTATTAATTAACTTCAGATTGGATAGTGTTGGTAATAGGCACTTACCTAACGCTAAAAGATGTTTCGTGCCTCTAACAAGTGCTTTCGCTCTTCTTTCTGATCTGAATGGTGTGTGGAAAACACTTGAGTTTTGCCACAGATTTGTCCCAGCGTCTAGAACACAACTGAATGCTTTTTCAAGCATCTCCATACTTGAAAAGCCACGGAAAACTGCTTTTAAACAAGAAATGACGACATATTTTCGTACATATTTACAGCGGGTCTATTCACACGGGACCTGAGGTGATTTAAAAGTCCACGTAATCTTTACTGACATTGTCCGTACTCCGTAATGATTACTGAGATGGCACATTCGGACAGGACTAAAGTCACAGAGAAGCTCTGGTAATTATTACTTTACCCCACCTCTCCATGTTAAACTAGTCCCGTCCGAATAGGGCTAAAGAAATACTTTAGTTTAAACTAAAACAACAAATGCATTTTTATCGTGGAGGAGGTGCGTGGAGTTATGGAAATGAATATGTTGAAAGGCAGGTAGGACATCCTATCAATGCATTCAGACCGAATGCAATGATTGGATGAATATTTTTTGGTCCTGAGACTTCCACAGAGGATATATGTACATGTTTTAATATTTAGACCACTTCTATTATTGATTGCTATCAGCATGTGAAGAGAGTTTCAACCAGTAGAACAAAAAAGTGTTAATGAAAAACATTGCCTACTCTATCTTTAAACATGTCGAACAGTGTTCGCTTAAACCAGTGGTGCCCAATAGGTCGATCGCGATCTACCAGTCGATCGCAAAGACAATGCTGGTAGATCGCACATAATTTTAAAATATGCTTTTGTTAAATTTGAATAAAAATAAATATAGCATTGTCCTTCCTTCGTTTTAGTTTTGTATAACTTGCACTTGACGAATGAATTTTTACCAGGCACGGTTTTTGTTTATTCGGTTGTCATGACAACTAGCCTGCTTCTGCTTTCCAGCTCAAGAGCTTCGGAGAACAGAGCGCGAAATTGTGAAGCTAACAGTATTCGGAATCGCATCGGTAGCATACACAAATGCCATTCATTCATTCATAAATTCCAACCATTTAAAAAATAAACTGTTTGAAAATGATCAAAACACCGGTCCACCATGACTGATGACAATGTTGAGGGCTGTTTGAGACTAGCTATCAGCAGCTTCTGCCCGGATTATATAAAACTGTCTGATTCCAGTCAGTGCAAGTCATCAGAATAAGGCAAAATGTTGTAGGTATTTTGAGTTTAGTGTTAAAATTTAATATCAACAATGAACATTTATTATTATTTTTCTCCTTAATTACAAGATTACATGCAGTACTACTACTGTAGTAGCAACAAGCATTTGAAGTGTTTTTTTTTGTTTTTGTTTTTTATTAAAATGTGTTTTTTAGTTGGTAACGTTAGTTGGTAGATCTCATTGTGTTGATCATTTTAAAAGTAGATCATCAAGCAAAAAAGTGTGGGCACCCCTGGCTTAAACTATCAAATGGAGTATATAATTTGAAAGGCTATGCGTTCAGATGTATGCATATTCTAAGCGTTCGCGTTAAAACTGAATTATACTTTCGTCCGAAGATGGAAAGTGGACTACACCTTATGCCAACATCTCAAAGTCTGGTTCTGAATGAGTTTGAAAGTCTCTTTGAGGAAAGGCAACAAAGGCAACTTTGAGGAAAGGTTTCTTTGGGAAACTTCTAGAAGGATCTACAGGTTTATTACTTACTTTAGTTTGATGTTCAGTGATTTCACTTGCATGAGGATCATTTTTGAAATCAGGTAGTGATGAACTGAAAAGGAAATATTTACAGCAACAAATAAAAGTAAAAGTAAATTATAGGTTCTATCCAAAACTAAAAGCTGTAATTAATAATCATAGTGGCCATCATGTGGTATTCTTTTACCTTTTTTTAGCTGAATGCACGTCAAAGGTTCGGTTGAGCGGAGAGATTGACTTTTTCTGTGGTAGAGATTCTGTCCTGGTCTGAGTTTTAGGATTTTTGACGAGGTGAAGATACTCCTGGAGGATCTTTGAGAGGGCGTCATGTGATGGCAAATCATAGGAATCCCTTTCCATCTGAGGGGAAAAACAAACAGCATGTTTAAAGAAAACTGCAAAAACGGTTTTATCTTCTAATAACTTCCCCTCCCTCTTACAGAAACTTTCTTATCTGATGATGTGTTTACTGGCGCGAGGGCGGGGCAACCTGTCACTCACATGAGATCGACCAATAGCAAACCACAACCATCCAATTAATTCCCAATGGACAAAATCAAGTCCCGCCCTACATTCGTTCTTGTTCGAGAAGTTGTTTCACTCAGACATACGTCACAATAGGGAAGAAAAGACAAGCGCAACTTCTGTTTCATGCCGACTTTAATAACAGATCCGGACAAAATGCAGTAGAGGTCATTGTAACAATTTGTTTGTATAACACATTACATAACTGCCAAAAATACAGCTTATTTTTAAGCCTAGACAACAAACATCAAGCTACTACAGTGTATGATATATCCCAGTACTTACAGAGCAGGTTACTGGCCTGTAATATTTCAGCATTTTCAAAAATGTATAGTAATACATACGTATACAGTACTCATAAAATCCAAAACGTGGCCACTAAGAGAGTTTAATGAGAATGAAGGTCTTAAACTCATTGCCAAACACAGTTATGGTAGCCTTACAATACGCTTTTGCCTCAATGTAATGTAAATAGGACAGAAGTCCAACTACCACCAACCCATCTCGTTCAAACACACACACACACTCCCCCTATGTAACCTCACTCTTTCTCTATTCACTCAAGGATCCTGTTTCTTTTCCACTCTACCATAAACCATCACACGCAAAGACCTGTTCTGAGATCAGCAGTAAAGGCCATCAGACCACCAGCATCTGTTAACAGGTTATTTACCTGTGCGCTCGCAGGTTCATTCTGTGGATTCTCCGAGTTCTGCATGAGGCTGAAAGGTTCTGAGATCTTGTCAGGAATATTAAGTAGGTGAGTGAATGGCTGGATGAAGAGACAGCTCTGACTCCGCTAGCAACCTGAGCTTGGGTTACCACAACACAAACCCTGCCTGGCAACATTTATAGCAGCTAAACAGAAAGCACAACATTCATGCTAATCAAGATCACAGACAATGAGAGAAAACAATACTTTAATATAAATGTACAATATGAAATATACATTTTAAAATGATAAATATTAAAAAAAGGCTTTAAAATGCAGAAGTTTACCTTAAGTTTAATACATTATAAATAAATGATAAATTATAATGTATTCAGTTTTTTTATTTTATATATATGCTTAAGGTTGGTTCCACCCTGGGCCCAGAAAAAAACTTATGTCTGGGCCCTTTGCTATATAGTTGGTAATGTAAATTTCTTCTCGTACCTCCACTGACTGATGACGGCACTCACATTGAGATCACATGACCTTAAATTTTTTAATTCTCCACCATCTTGTTTCCTGAAAGGCCATGCTCCAATTACACAGATACAGGTGTCAGTATAAAGTCAAAGACGGAAAGCACATAGAATATTGAAATGTTTGAACTCCACCATCTTGTTTCCTGAAAGGCCATGTTAAATCAATGGCGCTGTGGTCTGGACTGTGGCACACGGGTCTGAAGCAGGAGATTGATGAGCAGCGACTGCTAATGACTTCTGCTCATGCTGTGAGGAGCTTGTTCCTTATTCTGTCAGCTCAGCACGACACCTGTACACTTCCAAATACAATGTGTTCCTCTCCCCGTGACAAAGGTTACCGCATATTAATATTCATTAAGTGCCACCATGAGTCATTAGACAATCATCTGACGACAAGGAACTCTGGTTTTGCTTTAAAGGACATGATTTTAAAAAGTATTTTCTGAAACCAGGCTGTAAAAGCAGGTTAAATGGTATATGCTGTCAGAACCATGATGAAATGAACATACTAGCCAATCATGACATAGGTCATTTGCATATAGAGATTTTAAAGGTACTAAAAGGGTGTAAAATAGCCATGTGAAAATACTTAGTTTAACATTATAAATGCAATAAAATAGTAATAATTAAACATATTACAATTGTTATCTGTATTATCTGTTTATAGTACTACCTGTTTTAACTATTAACTGTTTTCAATTTAAATATATTTAAAAAAAAAAAAATTCCGTGATCAAAGCTGAATTTTCAGCATCAGTACTCCAGTTTTCAGTGTCACATGATCCTTCAGAAATCACTTGAATATGATGATTTGCTGCTCAAAAAACATTATTATTATTGTTCTTAATATTTATTTCAGGATTCTTTGATGAACAGAAAGTTCAAAAGAACAACATTTATTTGAAATCTTTTGAAACATTATAAATTCCTTTACTGTCACTTTTGACCAATTTAATGCATCCTTTAAATTCTGAATAAAAGTATTAATTTCAAAAACTAAAATCTTAACATACTGAAATAAAAAATAAAATGCTACACTGGCATTAATAATGGTGTTATCTTAAGGCTGTGTGAGAGTGTGTGTGTGTGTGTGTCAATCACGTCCAGATGAGTCTGTTTATCACATCACTCTCATGAGAGAAAAAGCAATACTGCGGCAAATAGCCATGCTGAGTCCAATAACAATATGCAATTAGTTTAGAACCAAGACAGCTTTCTTTTTTTTGAATAAAAAAGAGGCAATAATTTGAGGCAATAATTGCTATTGTTTGGGTTTTTCATTTCTTTAAATTACTTCCATTTAAAAATAACAATGCGAATTAATCAAATTATTCGTCTCTCTAATTTTGCATTACTATGGCAACACCGCAGACTAAAACCAATCAAGAGTGCAGCAGAGAATGTTTCAACCATACGAACACTTGACCGCCAGTCAGACTAAAACAAAAAATAACTAACCAAAAGCCAAAGATGCTGCTTATTTTATTCTCATGGCGAAATGAAAGAGACTTTTCTTTTCAATTACTAAAATTAATTGCATGTCTTGAATATTTTCAATTTGTGGAAGTATTTTCCCAGACTTTCCTCTCAGGCTTAAAATATTAACCATAAGGAAGATCTAATAAGGTAAATATTACTCCTCCAAACCGACTACTTAAATTCCTAATGAATTATTCACTCTGTCCTTGCAGCTATGTGCTCAGAAAGAGACGACGAGAGCAGGAGAGAAAGCAAACTACGTCCAACGTTTAGAAAACCTTCATCTCACATTCAGACCAGCAGAACGTTTGCCACCTCAGGCTGAGCCGAGAACTGATCCGTGTCCATCAGACCGGGGCGGATCTGGATGTGAGGGGAGAGAGAGACTGACAGACGGGGGTAAGAGGGCTGTGACACTAGATTGGCCGGTGATTGCGGTGTGCCGTACGGTCTGTGCTTGTCTTTTCATCCCTGCAATCTGTATTCAGCACACAACCTGCTAAACACAGCAAATGGGGCTTCAGAAGACTGACAGGACTGAGTCTGCCAACACACGGAGCTCAATTACCCTCAGAACGGGGCGACGTCTCCAGAGTCTTCTCCACTGAGATGCCTTTTTCGCTTCATTTGTCGCTCTCTATGTCCTTTCCTGTATGCTTTTTTGGTTCACCTTTTTTCTATTTTTAACACCCATCACATTATTTGACTTAATAATCGCAGACGTTTTAAAAACAGATATCTTTAGTGAGAACACAACACAATCAAAATACTTTTTTTTTAAGGAATATTGCAGTTTTTCTTATAAATGATTTATCTCTGCACATCATTATATGAGATCCACCAATAGCAAACCATCCAATCAATTCCCAACGGGCAAAATCAAGTCCCGCCCTAGATTTGTTCTTGTTCGAGAAGCGTTTCACTCGGATATACGTCACAATAGGGAAGAAAAAACATCACAACTTCCATTCAATGCCGACTTTAGGCTAAAGTGTGTGAATTCTGCGGGACGAACAGCAACAAACCAAATTTGAAGAATAAGTAGTTCAGTCAGTGTTTTCTGTAGACTATAGTTCATTTTGAAACCCTCCTCCTTCCCCAGCTCCACCTGCCTAGATCTGCAATGGGATTTACTGTATGTACTGTATGCAGGGCCGTCGCTAGTGGGGTGAAAGGTGGTGACAATTATAGGGGGCCACTGCCCAGGGGGCCCCACAAAATCCAGCAGTTATACTATATAGGCCCCTGTTGTATGAATAATTCTAATATTTATATTAGTTGTATGCCTGAGGAAAACCACAAAAACATGCAATTTGGTTAAATAATTTTTCCAAATATTCTCTTATCTCCCTATAAATGGTTTAGTCCGATCTAAAGTATTTATTAATTATTCAGTCAGTTACAAACATCAGATGGACCCAATAAAATTGTAAGTCCCACCCCAGCTCGTGAACATAACCAATCAGAGTTGAGGCGGCAGTGCCTGAAGTTAACGATGAACTTTCTGGAAGAGCAGGACATTGACTGACTGAAAATTTCGGGGAAAAGAAAACATAAATCAGGGTACCAGAAACGCTATGAAAAGAATGAGAGGGAGGCCAGGAGAGTTGATGTATCCCAGTCGATCAAGACGTTCTTAAAGACAGGTTGTATTGTTATTTCGCTGGGAATAAGAAAACTACCGTCTACAGCCTGCCGGCGAGGCTATTGTCACTCTTCATTATCGATGCGCACCAAAGTCGACCGAATGATTACGTGTTCAAAATCCCTGTCTTTTTACACTATTTACAGGGGGCCCCGAATCCTCTAGCTACGGCCCTGACTGTATGTCAATTTATGCCGCAGCAGCATATTTTAACAGCATACAGCGTGCCAGTTTATCTATTGACAGTATTGGCAGCAGCAGCGTAGCAGATCTAGTCCGCCAAGACCAAATACATAACCATTGCCATATTCATTAGCATGCTAAAACTATTTTGAGAGTTGTCATGATTGAACTGAAGTTTCCAAACAAGTTTCCTTGTGTGCCATTGGTTGGACAAGCATATACTGTAGTCTCACCCAAAACTCATGCCCATTGATTGAGCCAGAACTTAATAGTCCTTTTTTTAGATTGTTTTTTAAATTATTATTATTTAAATTAAATTTGAACCCCCTGAAGTTTCCTGCATCAAAAACTGTTGTAATTTAGCTTTTACTTGCTGAACATCAGAATTAAATCGGCTTTTAAAACCATACTGTACCTTTAAGAGTTTCATATGCAAATCAACTCTTTTATGATTGGTTAAGCTCTTCGCTTGTAAAATGAGTAACCCTTGAATGTTGAATATGCGAGTGTGGGCGTCATATATTAATGTGCTCATGGCTGAGATGTCAATAACATGCCAATTTTTTAATGATTTCAAAAGAACAGGGAAAATCCTGTAGGGTAATAAATAACATGAACTTTTACAAAGGAATCAGGTTTCATTCACCCATTCATTTGATCGCTTTCAGTCTGGTCTCGAAGACCTTTTGATTGTAAAACGGCCTGCAATTTTCTCTCTCACACTTTCCCTGTCAACTCTCGCCCTCCTAGTGACAGGCGCCTGGACGTGTTAATGGAGGTACCGATGATGGTGTGTGTGTGTGTGTGCACATGACATAGAGAAGAGTGTTTGTGAAGAAAAATGAAAGGATAGATTTATACACCCGCTGTTTTTGAGTTTCTTAAAGGAAAAGTATCACAAAAAATTCCATCCGGCTTGTGCGCTACGTCCAAATCTTCTGGAGTCATATTATAGTTTTATGTGAGATACAGACCAACATTTCACCATTCCACTTCATAAAACTTGCCACGCATACAGAAAACTAGCATTACGTTCAAGTCAACTATGAGGACATTATCCCGAACAAAAACACCTAAAATACACATTTATTTGCCTGCATAAATAAAAGTCCCATCAATGTCCACACGAGCACACTGAGATGAGACTCCGTGAAAAAGCAATCTGTACCAAAGTGTCTCATTCATATTAATGTTCAATATAAAGAATCACACCCCCTGCCAGGCGATTCAGATGAGGGAATGAAACACAAGCCGAACACAAGCGTCTGTTTTTCTTTTCTCTGTGTGTGTGTGTGTGTGTGTGTGCGTGTGTGTGTGTGTGTACAATCTGAAAGCCAGATGAATTTTTAATGCATCGGTCAGATCCACATCCTCTTCCTTTAACAGGAAGCAGAGATCAACTTCTTTAATTTATACTGCTTGTAATGTTAATCTCCTCGCTTATTTAGAAAATAAAAATATATACACAGTTAGTTGTATACTATATACTGCAATAATTTTTTTATTATTTTTATTTTTATTTTATCATATATTTTTATTCATTTTTGTTTTTTCATTTTTCAAATCTTATTTATACATTATGTATTAAGATGATATGGATATCATTTATACAAAAATTAAATAAAAAAATATATTATATTATACTATATTATATTATATTATATTATATTATATTATATTATATTATATTATATTATATTATATTATATTATATTATATTAATGTTCAAATAATAGTTATTATTCTTTAGTGAATGTATGTACATTATGAATATATTATGTTATTATTAAATACACAACATACAGAATATAAAATAAATTTTAGTGTAGCAGCCCAAGACCCGTCACCAATAATTTAAAATCGCAGTGCTGATAATCATATTTGTTTGGTGTAATCATGTTTATTGGATGTGATTGTGCACATATAAGTTTCAATGACTGATCATAATTCACATCTATTACTCTAAAACATCATTATCACGGCTTAAATCCGACTAAATTCCATTGTTTGCCTTTGGATATGACATACGGCACTACATGAATTAAATCAGTTGATTCCCAAGTGGGCTGGACTGGCTAGGCAAGATCTCAGTAATGCCTCGTCAGCAAAGTGAACATGTTTAGGAGTGTGTGTGTGTGTGTGTGTGTGTGTGTCTCAAGGACAGCAGCTTTTGTTGAAGGACACGTCGACTCCCCTTCAGCATTTCTGACTAAACTGGGTTAGAACAGGAAAACCAAATGTGAAATTTAGTGAGGGAAAACACCTTGACATAACCAGAGAAGAGGAGAACCCAAACACTTTCAGAACATACATTTAATTGAAAAACCCACAGGGATGGGACTATAATACACACATTTGTACATTCAGTGCACTGACTACCCAGAATCCAATGCAAATCTCTCAAATCCCCAACAAGAGGCACTTTACCATGTTTAAAAGCATCTGTTGCAGTCTGCATTTCCCACAAGGCTCCATTGACCTTTAAACAGCGCAAAACATGCGGCACCTATAATGGCGTACACCAAATCTGACATTTACACACGGCTGACTGCTGAGAAAAAACCTAATGGTTTTCATGGCCAAAAGGCAGAAGGTTTCGACCGAAGAACGGCTTTGAAATGTGCTTTTTGAAGTAAACTTTTATTTGAAACTACTTTCATTAAATGTACACATCTAGATCCTTGAACCAAGCACATCTTTTTCAACCTCTTAATTATTCACGGACACACTTGAATAAATAATTTAGGCATTTTTTTGCAGAACACCTGGCTATTTGAGATGAGATATCTAGATTACAAACAGTGAGAAGAACACCTGGGGTGAATAGTCAGGAAGGAGGTGCCGGGGAGTCTGGGAGATTGATGGAAAGACTAAAAAGCATGATTTGATTAATGTTTGATACTTTGGCAGGTCTGTGGCCGGTTATCGGATTCAGATCAGTGCTCTCTCAAAGCCTGTGGCTGTATGATACACGTCTTTATTAGAAAATGCATTAGTGGGCATCTCCATTAAAGCAGCAGATATCCCATCATTCGATATCAATTTTGTTTGAAGATAACTGATGCCGGCATCAAATCAGATAACATAATCTCAGTGTACTATGCTTGAATGAATTCATGTATTAGTGCAATTGGTTTTTGAGATTTCATTTCCATTCATATTAATGTGAATAGCATATGCATAAAATGTTTTAATTCATTATTATTTATAATACAACGGTTGGTTTGTCCTGATTCGTTCAGAAACACTTTATTCGGGAACAAAACAAGTGAATGTCTTTATGAGTGAATCAGTGAATCATTCACTCAAAGTGATTTATTCAAAACACTGATTTATTCAGGAACAAAACAAGTGGCTGTCTTTATGAGCGAGTTACTGAATCATTAACTCAACCGATTCATTCAAAACACTGATTCATTCAGAAACGCAGCTATACTGTCTTTATAAGTGAATCAGTGAATCATTCACTCAAACCGATTTATTCAAAACACTGATTTATTCAGGAACAAAACAAGTGGCTGTCTTTATGAATGAGTCGTTAAATCATTAATTCAACTGATTAAAAGGAATAATTAAGTGACTGTGTTTGAGAGATTCACTGAATCATTCACTCGATAAACACTGGACGAATATATTGGTTCATTCATGAATGAAACAAGTGACTCTTTTAATTAGTGAGTCATGGAATCATTCACTCAACCAATTTGTTCAAAAACAAGATTAATTCAGTCATCTATTTCACACTTACAACTGTAATATAGTTGTACTAGTACTATAGTTGTTCATGCTTGTGAGGTTTTCCTTAATTAATTGTAATATCTTACATAAAGTTTAACATCAGGTTTCAGAGTCCGAAATTAATCTAGTCTGCCCGCCTCTTCACAGTCACACTTAACAGAATTGGTTTAAAATGAATCACTGTGCAGGAGTTCATTACTCTGATTGCTTTTTCCTTTTACTGACTGTATACCATACGGTCCAACATGTCCGAATCAATGCTGCACTGTGCTGTAGTGCTTCCTCAGCCATTTACATACAGATTCACTTTTAAACTATACAGAGAAGGATGTATATATTCAATTGAGCGAAAGATTACAATCTAAACGCTGCCAACAACTCTATCTGAGGCTGCAGACATGGAGTACATGGACGGAAATTGAATTTTTGATGTGAGAGTGACAAATCGAACCTCTAGCATAAACGAATGGAACAAAATGCAGATTAAAAAAGGATCATTGTGGGAGGCAAGCGGATGACCTCTGACCCCGCTGTTATTCAGACCGTGTTCTACCCCCTGATTTATGTAATGACAGCTCAGTGTAAGGTCTCTTAAGATGGGGGAGATAGACAGGGCCATTAGTAAGCATTGAGCTCATATAGAGAAAACATAGTGTCAGAGAATGGAGGAATGGAGTATTCATAGGGATAGTTCCACCGAAAATTCCCTCACAAAAGAAGATATTTTGAAAAATGGCATATGTTTGGTGCCCCATTGACACCAATTGACTGATTGTATGAACAAAAACAGATTTTTTATGTTTGTGAAGGAAGACTCTTATGCTCACCAAGGCAACATTTATGTTGAAATCAGTTTTTATTTTTGCGGAAAATGTGCTTTTTTTTTCTTTTTTAAGATTCTTTGATGAATAGAAAGTTCAAAAGAACAGTGTTTATTTCAAACAGAAATCGATCAATATAATGCGCCCTTGTTGAATCAAAGTATTAAATTCTTTTAAAAAAAAGAAATAAATCTTACTGACAATGAACATTTGAATGCTAGTGTAAACATGAAAAATGATGGCAGAATTTATATTTTTATGTGAAATATCCAATTAAGAAAGAATAACATAAAATATCTCATGAAAAAATGTTGCCTTACTGAACAATTTGCAGAAAATAAGTGCAATATTTACACATCATTTCTCAAGCTCTATTAAGGAATTGCACTGGTTCAATGACGGCCCAAACTTCTCTTTCACTATTCTTTCTTCAACTTCTTCCTTCCCCCGTCTGTTTGCATTCCTCTCTCGGCTGTAAACAGATACAGTTCATCTCCAGTGTTCAAAGCATCCCGGCAGAACCTGTTTACACAAAACGCCTCCCCCCTTTTCCATCCCTCTCTTCTCCTCAGCGAGCCACTGGAGTCTCTTATCAGAGCTCAGCAGGAGCGCCGTTGAGTCCGTAGAGCTCAGAACCGCAGTAAATAACCGCTGATAGTGCAGGTGCTAATGAAGCTGTCTCGGTCTGCGGAAATTGAGACCGTCACAATTCACACCGTGTATGCAATTCCAAAACAGGCATGACGAGCCAAAAAACCTGACCTTGTGAGGGACGCAAATGTAGTTACACGCGACGGATGCTCGAGAGACGGGAATTGAGTTGACTTTACATTAGTATGCTATTCAAATGCTAAGAATTAACAAAAAGGCAGCCTTGAATGCTTGAAAGCACCTGTTGTCGGGGAAAACGGCCTTGAGCGGCTGAATTTGCAGAACGTCTCTGCGGTGATTGTCTATCTCAAGTATCCACCCACACGCCGCCTACATAAACAGATACGCCATCCAATCCCGACAGCCTGACTCTGCCTTTGTCTGTCAAGGCCAGCTGAGCGGAGTGTATGCCCGCTGTGGAGGGCTACAGGTTTGAATAAGCTGTTGGAATCCAGGGCTGGCGGACAGAGAAAGCTGTTATTCATGACCTTGACAGCGCAGTGAAGCCAGTCAAAGGAAAAAACTCTATACGAAAGAGGGGTCAGAGTGAGAGTAGTCGCCTATAGCTGGAGAGAGAGAGAGAGAGAGAGAGAGAGAGAGAGAGAGAGAGAGAGAGAGAGAGAGAGAGAGAGAGAGAGAGAGAGAGAGAGAGAGAGAGAGAGAGAGAGAGAGAGAGAGAGAGAGAGTTGACGGCAGGTGGAAGGAGAGTGTGAGTGTTCGGTGGAGCTCAAGCGTGAAAAAACGGCAGATTCAATATAAGAACTAAAAGACATTTGTGATGTTTGCTTCTTTGGACATATATACAGAAAATCGTACATTATCTGGGCTTTTTGTCTACTTATTTCACCAGAAAGATTGGAGATAATGTGGAACGATGTAGAGAACCGGATTGGGATACGGTGCATGCTGGATTCAAACCTATATTTCCCATATGATCATCACAGCTAAACATATCTAGAGTATCATGGGAAAACTATGGACATGAATAACACCTTAAATCTTGCGGAGAAGTGTGTCTTTCTAAGTGATTAACGACTAGACTTTTGACTACGGGATGATAAAATTGGCGAAAAAAAGTAGTGTGGGCATAGTGTAAACTTGGGCCATTAACAACCACCTAGCAACCACCCAGAACACCCTATCAACCATATAAAAAACCCTGGCAATCACCCAGAACACCCTAGCAACCATCTGGCAACACCCTCACAACCACTCAGAACACCCTAGCAACCATATAAAAAATCCTGGCAATCACCCAGAACACCCTAGCAACCATCTGGCAACACCCTCACAACCACTCAGAACACCCTAGCAACCATCTGGCAACACCCTCACAACCACTCAGAACACCCTAGTAACCGTCTAGCAACACCATGACAACCATTAAAAAATTTTGTCTGGCGGACGATAAAATGGTGAGAAAAAAATCATAATGTAAGCAATTTTGACTTGGGCCAGTAAACATCCACCTAGCAACCAAATAGAAATGGCCTGGCAACTATACCAACCATCTAGCAATGCTACGGTAACCACACCCGAACACCCTATAAACCAAATAGAAACACCCAGCAAACTTAGCAACACCCTGACAACCACCAAAAATACCCTGGCATCCAACTAGCAATGCCCTGGCAACCACCCACAAATCCCCTATAGCAACAGTTTTCCAGGAGCAAACACTGCAAGCTCGAATTTGGCTCACAACATTTACCAAAGCTTTTCCTCCCCTCTAGTTCTGAATTGTTTGTGTTCTTTCTAGGCCTACTATAAGTTAAACAAAAAGGCACAAAGCAAAGCAAAACAATTGTGCACTACAAATAAAAACAAAATGGGACACTAACACAGCAGAACACATGCAGATCCGGTATTCCACTAGGTGTCACTGTGGGTCCACTCTGCACCGTGACCCGCTCGAGGCCCTGAAACAGGAGGCCGTTCCCTGTGGACCACCGTCCCGTATGAGGGAGATGCTCAAACTCACAGAGCATCCTGTTATTCTGCCCAACAGCTCAGTTTCCTGCGTTCAGTCTGTCTCTGTCTACCGCCACGCTCACAAAACACACACCAGAGCGCCCGCGGCACGTCTGTGTGTGTGTGTGTGTGTGAGAGGAAATTACAGTACTGTCCTGTGCTAGTGGAGCAAGACTGCATGCATTATTTTATAAGTGGACCTGGAGCAACTCCTGATGGGAATAAAACCAGCCAATATAAAACACAGTGTTTTCAAGGTGGAGTTGTAGACATGAGACTAACATGACTAATACTGAACTGCTGGAGAGACTGGTGTAAACACTTATATTTAAACTGTCCTATTTTTCTTTTCTTTTTTTTCTTTTCTTTTTTTCACAAAGTTTTCTATTTGATTTACTTCGCAAATTATTTATTATTTTCATTTTACATATAATGTCTGTCCATCCACCCATCCATCCATCATCTGTCTGTCTGTCTGTCTATATGTTTGTCTCTGTCTGTTTATCTGTACGTACGTCCATCCATCCATCCATCCATCCATCCATCCATCCATCCATCCATCCATCCATCCATCCATCTATCTATCTATCTATCTATCTATCTATCTATCTATCTATCTATCTATCTATCTATCTATCTATCTATCTATATGTCTCTGTCTGTTTATCCATCTATTTATCCGTCCGTCCATCCATCCGTCCATCCATCCATCCATCCATCCATCCATCCATCCATCCATCCATCCATCCATCCATCCATCCATCCATCCATCCATCCATAGTATCTATCTATCTATCTATCTATCTATCTATCTATCTATCTATCTATCTATCTATCTATCTATCTATCTATCTATCTATCTATCTATCTATCTATCTATCTATCTATCTATCTATCTATCTATCTATCTATCCATCCATCCATCCTAAGCTTTGAGTATTTTGCTTACAATATGGTCTTTCACAGTCCAGTTCATTACAAACTATATTGAGTTGTTTTAAATCATGTGTTTTTTACAGAAATTATGGGAATACGGGTCCCAAAATATATTTACAGTAAATGCCCTCATATCCCGTTGTTCTATTCGAAAAGACATCTAAAAAGTTTGGCTTGATTCTTATGAAAGTCCATCATTGTTTCAGCCTGCTGGCAAAGGGTAATAAGATTCTTTTCAAGGCATCCAGAGGAAGAAAAAAAATCAATACTGTATAAGCAGACTTGATGAATTAGAAATTTGTACTCAGTTTGAATATTGATCAGCTTCAATCTGGCGGGTTTTGACAGCTCATGTACAAAAAAATTATCCATACGCCTTACAGAAACAGAATTTTTAATTTTTTTAATTTTAAGGAGTTGTCATAAAGTAATCTTGCCAAGCGAAAGAAAAGAGACCAGCAGATGTGATTGAGGGTTTGGATAAAAGATGCAGCTTTTCAGGAGTGACAGTAGAAACAATTGTGTAGCTGTATATTTTGCTGTACGTGAGTATACAGTATGTATGTGGGTAAAGTTGAATGTACTATGCTGTATATCCAACTTTAAATAACACTGGACAATAATAAACAGATGTAAAATCCAGACAAGAGAGTAAGAGGAAGGAAAAACAGGAAGTGACTCACCGCTGGAAGCAGAATGGTGTGATCATCTTCTGCTCTGGTTTTGGGTGACGCTCATCATCGGGAAGGTTAATGTCTCAGTCGGACACTAAGGATCCAGACAGGGCAGGATACGGCAGTCAATCTCGGTTAGAATGGAGTCTGGGATCAGCAAGAATACATAGACTTAAACACAATTGTAGTAAAGCACTTTGGACAACTCCTGTTTTTCAAATGTGCTACCCAGTTTGAAAGTCTGTATTTCAGCAGGTTTTAGTCTATTTATACCTAATAGGTTTAAAAAATGTTGAACAAAAATTTTTTAATAAAATGTAAGTTATATGATTTCTGACTCTAAAGACAAAAGTAACCCCAAAAATGAAGTTTTCCAATTTTAAAAACAACAGACGACAAAATTGTCTTCCAACCAGTTATTGTTAACTAAAGCTAAATGTATTAAAAATAGTTTTCGTTAATTTAAATAAAGCTACAATAAAATAAATATTAAATGAAATCTTGGCTTGGCAGCTAACTTAAAATAAGTTTTAAGTAGCCTACTAAAATTGCTCAAACTGAAATAAATATAAATTAAAGCCAAATAGAAATATACATTTAAAAAAACAACACAAAAGCACACAAGATTACTAAAACTTAAACTAAAATGTAAAAATAAAAGCTAATTCAAAGTATTAATAAATACTGTATTAGTATATAAAAAATACTTAAATAAGACAGTTTCCGGTGTGCTGCCTGTTAGCATCTTCAAAGGCATGTTCTTGTGTTTTCCGTAATGTTTCATGACCTTTTAAGCAATCAAGAGCTGTAAATGTACCTTCATTGCAACACAAATGCATGTCAGGGAATTCTAATCCATGTTATTACTTGCATGACTGATTCAAAGCAAGAGGGTGAGAGAGAGAAAACAAGCACTCAGAGAGGTCGACCCAGGATAACCTTGAAATAAAAGCCTTTTAGAGGCTTGGGTCATGCTGTTTTAATTGACACATGAGGGCCGGGGGAAGAATTGTTTCCTGTGAGAGGAGATGCTGGCCGGTCCAGCCAAAAAAAAAGGCCAATGGATGGTCTCCATCAGCCGGCAATCCATGCTCTCTTAGACTATTTGAGAGCTGCCGTGTGCTGGAAATGGCTCACCAGACTCCAAACTAATGTCATTACCAGCGGATACACATCAGCAGGACTAATCCAGATGTTCCGCACAATTACATTACATTACATTTGGGCTTCTTAGTCTAATCTGACACAGGTCTGCTGGTGCTGAGATCCACCATAGAAAGGAGGAACTAAATAAACATGGACACTGCAGGATTTTCCTGAGTGTGAATTTTTAATTCAATGTGTTTGGAAATTGTAAAAGTTGGGTGATTGCAGGTAATGTTAAACTTCGTATAATGTATAATGGACATATTTTAGCTATGTAAACTATGTAAGTATTTTTGGAATATTGCAGTATTTATTATAAATAATTTTTGATCTGTGCACATCATTATTTTTTTTATTTATTAATGTGACCTCGTTCTAATTTTCATACTCAAATAAATTCCCCTGAAAGTGATGGACAAAATCAAGTCCCGCCCTTCATTTTTTTTTCTTGTTTCACATGGATATACGTCACAATTCGGAACAAAAGACATTAATACGACTTTAAAAATGGTTTTGTGTAACGGGCTAGGCTATTTGGCATCATATTTTACCAATAACAAATAATTAGACCTGTATTGTATCTTTACCTGTATTGACCCTATCTGTTTTGTTTAGTTTTGTTTTGTTCTTTTTGCTTTTGTGTCTTGTTTTGTTGTTTTTCTTTGATTTTTGTTTGGTTGTGTTTTGCTGTTCTTTGTTTGTTATTTGGTTGTTTTGCTTTGCTTTGAAATTTTGCTTGTTTTGCTTTGCTTTGTTATTTTATTGTTTTACTTTGCTGGTTTTGTTTGTTTGTTTGTTTTTGCCTTTGTTTTGTTTTGCTTTTTACTTAATGTTTTTATTTGTGTGTTTGCTTTGCTTTTTTGTTTTATTTTTGTGTGTGTGTTTTGCTCTGCTTTGCTTTTTGTGTTTGTTTTGTTGTGTTTGTTAAATGGCTTTTTTCTTCAGATCAGTTTAATTTTCATTAGTCAGTTAAACCTGAAACTGTAAAAAGTTATACAATTGAAATTACATTTTATAAAAATGCACACAACCCCATAGCACGTTTGTTTATTTTGTGCATTAATAAAGAAAGAAGATACAATATAATGCAAAGGTGGCCAAGACAGAATTAATATTTTAAATAAAAGTAATAATGAGTATAAAAACAATTAAATTGCTGTTGCAGAGAATACACATTGTGCTAATGTCTGTTCAGATGTTTGCACTGCAGCGTCCTCTTTCATTAAGCCCGGCAAATCTAATCACAACCATTCAACCATTCATTCTATCTCTCTCCCTGCAATTTAAAGGTCTGGCGTGCCCATCTCCGCCCATGGCCAGGAACACAACTCAAGGATCGCTGCGGTAATGAGCGAGACGAGACAGACTACGCTAAGCTATGCATAGTCACACACACACCGTCTCCCTTTACTTAAGATTTGATAATTCCTAATGCATCCATCCTCCTTCACCTGAGCGCTTCTCCCCAAACACACACAATTGACCTTCGGCACCAGTTCTGTCAAAAACAAACGACCACGGTGCAAAATCATTTATCACAGTCTGGTTGGTCAGGCACTCAGATATCCCTACAACACCGAGCGTGGGCGGCAATGACATGTAGTTATGCAGATTCTCGCTTTATACTTAATTTCCATCCTCCCACACACACTCACACACATATTGTCTGATATAAATCCAACATACACACACACACACACACACTGGCGCGTGTTACTGCAGCATTCGGCACACCCATATCATAACCAGAATGCCTCTCTTCAGTGAAGGCAGGCAACCAGTTGCAGTGTTTCTGGGAGCTGTCCGTGGTGCTGAGACCCAACAAAAGCATCAAAGCTGGGATGGACTGCTCTCGAAGGGTGTGGGGAGGAGGCACCATGTGTACTTCATTCAATTAGCCAGTTCTAGAGGCCTCCCCTGGGACAATGAGTGCAGAAAGGGGGATGGTGGGGGCCAAAATCTAACAAAAGACAAGATCCAACCCCCTCTAAGCCCTGACCGGGTCCACCTCATTAGTCGAGCAAGTGGGTGTGCATTAAACATATGCCTGTACGAAGGAGCAAGAGTATATGCTTGCACATACATATCCGTGCACAGAATGCAAACATAAATGTACAGTGTGTGCATACACAATAAGACATTTACAAAGACACCAAGGTATTGGCCATGACATTTTTGCTGCATGCTCAACAGAAATAGTTTTCAAAGCACATAGGAGCGGCATTATACTGAACCCGTTCAAAACTTCTCAGCAATGTCAAATTCACAGGTTGAGATCTACAGAAGAAACATATGATGATTTGAGACCCTTTAAGTAAAGTCACATGTAAAGCTTAAGCACTTTTGGTAAGTTGCTTTGGATAAAAGCCTCTGCTAAGTGCCTTAAATTGTAAATGTAAGGTTTCAAACACCTTTAATTTATAAACAAACCAAGAAAATACATTTTTACTTTGAGCAAGTATTTATTTGTAAATTTCTCTGGTTTAGATTAGATTGTCTGCTAAATGCCATAAATGTAAACGTAATGTTTCAAACACCTCGAAGCCACGAAATGATTGTCTATAGATTGTATTTATAAACAAACAAAGATAAAAGCTTTTTATTTTGAGTAAAGGTTGCTTTTAAGTTGCTTTGGATAAAGGCAGTGCTGTTATTGTTAACTAAACTATTTTAAACTATTAAAATAGTTTGTGTTAATTGAAATAAAGCTGAAAAAAACAATATATATATATATATATATACAGTGGGTACGGAAAGTATTCAGACCCCCGGTAAATATGATCAAAAATGGCTGTAAAAAATAAATCTTTCATTCAAAAAATTTTATCTTTCGTTCAAAAAATTGGCAAAAATCTAACCTTTCATTGAAGTAAAAGAATTCAAATTGGGGGGGAAATCACATTATGAAATAAATGTTTTTCTCCAAAACACGTTGGCCACAATTATTCATACCCTTTTAGTAAATACCTTTTTGCAATCTCCTTTTGCCGAGATAACAGCTCTGAGTCTTCTCCTATAATGCCTGATGAGTTTGGAGAACACCTGACAAGAGATCAGCGATCATTCCTTCATACAGAATCTCTCCAGATCCTTCAGATTCCCAGATCCATGTTGGTGCTTCTTTTCTTCAGTTCACTCCACTCATCAGGTCTGGGAACTGGGACGGTCATGGCAGATGCTTTTTGTGCTCCGAAAACACATTTTTGTGTTGATTTTGATGTTTGTTTTGGATCGTTGTCCTGATGGAAGATCCAACCATGGCCCATTATAAGATTTCTAGCAGAAGCCGCCCGGTTTGGATTTTTTTATCCGTTGATATTTGATAGAATCCACGATGCCATGTATCTGAATAAGAAGCCCAGGACCTCCAGCAGAAAAATAGGCCCACAACATTAAAGATCCAGTGATATATTAAATTGTACACATGGGGTACTTTTTATCCTTGTGTGCACCAAACCCATCTAGCGTGTTTGCTGCCAAAAAGCTCTTTTTTTAGTTTCATCTGACCACAGAACCCTGTGTTGTTTGAAGTTCCAGTCGTGTCTGACAACTGAATATGCTGGAGTTTGTTTTTGGAGGAGCGAGGAGCATTTTTCTTGAAACCCTCCCAAACAACATGTGGGGATGTAGGGGTTGTTTGATTTTTTTTTTATAGGCTTTCTGACCCCAAGACTCAACTAATCTCTGCAATTCTCCATCTTTGATCCTTGAAGAGTCTTTGGCCACTCAAACTATCCTCCTCACCGTGCATTAAGATAATATAGACACACGTCCTCTTCCTGGCAGATTTGTAACATTTTTACTTGATTATAACTTCTTAATTATTGCCCTGATGGTCAAAATGGGTATTTTCAATTATTTAGCGATTTTCTTACAGCCACTTTCTATTTTGTGACGCTCAACAATCTTTTGCTGCAAATCAGAACTGTATTATTTGGCTTTACTCATTGTGATGGATGATTAAGGGAATTTGGCCTTTGTGTTTCCTCATATTTAAAATCCTGTGAAACAAGAAGTCATGGGTGGACAATTTCATGCTCCTAGTCATCCTGGTGTGCTAAAAAAAGGTAAATATTAATAGGAATATTCAGAGATATTTTATTCATAAAACATTCTAGGGGTATGAATAATTGTGGCCAACGTGTTTCGGAGATAAACATTTATTTCATAATGTGATTCCCCCCCCCCCCCATAATGTGATTTTATTAGATTAAAAACTTAAACCTAAAAAAACTTAAAGAAAAATGAGCTCCCTTACAACTAACTGAAAAAAATAAGTATATGTACTAAATTGACTAAAAAGCTAAATATAAATAAAATAAAAAATGAATAAAAATGACAAAGGGCATAAGAAACTTAAAAAATAAAAATCTAAAAATAAAAGCTAATCCAGAATATCAAAAATACTATCATAGTACATAAATAATAGTAAAACAACACTGTATAAACTATCTGCTAAATAGAGTAAATGTAAAATTGTGTCTTAACCTGTATATCTGCATTTTTGTACTAATCAGTTAGAACAAAAACTACGTGAGCAGCATTTTTTTGGGGGATCGCTGAAGACTAAAAATTATTTTCTTTATTCATTTTCATAATATTTTCATAATAATTTCATAAGAAACAAAGGCATGAGGGGGTGAGGAAGGAGAACCATAGAGAAACCATTACAGCTGGAATGATTGGGTGAGGGAATAGAGAAATGGGGAACAGAGAAATCTGGAATGAAGACCTCCTCCTCACCTATAGTGATTCTGCAATGCCTGTTTCTCTCTATAATAGAAATCTCTTGGCAAAGTAACTGGTGTAGCTTCCGTGATTCAACAATAATGGGGAAAAGCATGATTTTCAAATCTACAATCGCCTAGTTTCTATTTGTGTGGAATCACAGGGTAGCATCGCCAACGCTGAATTCTTTTTGGTTCAAAAACCCAAACCTCACACATGAAACATCTTCTGATTGGCTGTTATTTAACCGTGTTATTCCTTTAACTTGCAGCCCAAACAAACAAACAAACCACTTTTGTCTGGTAATTTATCACATTGCGCCAGTGTTAACGTAAACTTAAAACACTTAAAACACACAAAGCTTATGGTTTGTTTATATTTCTTTTATTTCTAAACCTGCCAATAAAACAGCCTTTCATTTTGAGTTTCATTATTTTGGTGTAGTACTTGATGTTTATACTTGTAGAGTTATATGTTAAGTTTTTTTTTTAAATCCTTTACAAATTCACAGTTGAGCATATAAAAAAAACTGGGGAAAAATATATGGAGGATTGTAGCTTTGAAAATCAGTAAATTGAGTTGTAAAAGAGTCTGGAGGTGGTTTGTCTGTAAAGCAGGACCACACAGAAGAACATCTGAGATTTTACTCCATATCGCACAACAAACACCTTTCCGTGGCCTGACATCTGCGTCAGCTGCTGAATCCCTATCGCCATACCTGCATATCTCAAACCCCTCAGATCCCGTTTCCATTTCTGTCCCACTGTATCTCTATTTCAAACTGAAATGACGAGTTTATATGCAGTGTAAATGGTGCTTCACAGGGCCATGGGATGCGGACACAGACTTGACTGACTACATTTGCATTCAAGGCTCACCCTGCTGGCTACTTCACACACAGCAGATGTCTGTGTTTCTGCATTTGTCGGGCTGTCTGGATCGGTTTGGAAATGAAGGCTGAATTTAAGAAGGCTTGGGAGCATCTGTTCAACTATCGCAGCATGGCTTGAAGCTAAAATAAAGATTCAACATCTATTGCTATATCACGTTGAGCTCAAATATTGATTTATTTTCTTGGTGATATGTATAATATGAAGAGGTTAGGCAAGATGAGACTACTTTCTTATATTGCTTAAAGACCAATGATGGCTATAAAAGGGCATAAGGCACGGCTGATTAAGTACAGCTGTGCATTTAAAACATCTGGTTGGTCCTCAGCAGGGTGATGTATGATTACTGGTCTCAATGGAGGACGCACGGTACCATAACTGAATATCTCATCAAACCATGAATCCGTCAGTGAGAATTTTGTTTTAATGAAATGCTGGTTTTGATTTGTGAGAGGTCTGCAGAGCTTGAAATAATTTGCAGAGCGTGTGCGCACACACGCACACCTGCCCTCCCGCGGTCTCCTGGTCCTCCGCGACAATCACAGCGACGGCAGTTGCCAAAGAGATAATTACATAGCGACTGAAGCGCAGCGGTCTGTTCTACACTGGATGTGAGAGAGGAAAAAATGTTATTACAGCGCAACAAGCCTCTTTATTTCAGCGACCAATCAGAAAAAAGCTTTTTTGAAAAAATAAAAAGAGTCATTTTTGAGTTTTCAGGTCCACACTTCTGAATAATGGATCTCCCATCCCCCATAATTCCCGGCGCTCTGAGTCGGGCCACGAGTATCGATTCACTGTGGGCAGGTGCTCGATTTTCAAATGCTCCAATTCAGAAGTCTGGGGAAAATTCATAAATACATAAACATTAGAGAAGAAAATGGTGGCAAAAGGTCAAAAAACATAACAAATGGCATTTACACAGAGAGTTACATCACCTCGTTTTCTTTTCTTTTGCAGAAAATTGCTGTGTGTGTGTGTGTGTGTGTGTATAATATATATACACAGTATATAGCCTATATATATATATATATATATATATATATATATATATATATATATATATATATATATATGTGACACATACACATACTGCATGCATGATGGAGCCTATAGAGTGCAGTTCGAATGCCCCTAAAATTCAAGATATCAGGGCAAAAATGCCCCTATATGTCTCATATTTATTTCATGATATAGTTAAGCAATATCACACGGGTAACGAGTGCAATATCACACAAGTGCTGTTTTTGTCCCGAATAGCATGAGTACAAATGTGATGTTGATTTTAACAGTTCAATAAATAACAGGCCTACGTTAATATTGTGTTATATTTTAGACACAATATTGTCTGCTTTTGCTCAAATTTTTCCAACGAAAATGTTACCTATAAAGCCAGAGCAGAACAGTTTCTCAGAGCAACACTCAGCGCGGTGTTTAATTTCTGAATGAATCTGCGTTTTGAGCAAATCAATTGGGTGAAACAATGATTCAACGGCCCATTCATAAAGAGAGCCATTTACTTTATTGAGGAATGAGAACTTTTAACGAACTGAATGAATGATTGGCTGCATCCGAAATTGCATACTTTCCTACTATACAGTATGCAAAAAAAGTATGTGACAAAATAAGCAGCCTATGTCTGAATTCACAGTACTCATAAAAGAGTATAGGCAAAAAGTCCTCGGATGTCCTACTACTTCTGGTGAGGTTCTGAAGTGCGCATACCACGATGGACTCTTTACTGTCCCATGAGGACACGGGAGAGGATTTATGAATGGCAGTGAAGTGATGTAACTGAGCTGGTAGGTCACATGATAAAGGCAACAAGGGGAATGTAGTACATCCAGATTACATTCATACTTTAGAAAGTACTTTTTTAGTGGTTGTGAAGTAATTAGTTTTTCAAAATAAGAGCCTACTCAAGAGAGTGTGTGATTTCAGACGCAGCCAACGATTTACTCATTTAGACGTTACCGCCACCTACTGGCAGTTTCTTATTTTAGAGTATCATTTCAGTAACAAATTATTTAATATTTCCATATTAATTAAAACCCATTTAAGTTATAGTTCACCCAAAAATGAATATTCTGTTATCATTTACTCACCCTCATGGCCGTCGAAGCCTAAAAGTTTGTGTGTAATAAATGATATGGTGAATTAAATAAAATATATATATTTTTAAAGGTACTTTTAGTAATGTCTATTTGATGCTTTTCTCATTTAACACTATAATGACTTTAAATTATGTTTTGGGGTAATTTCTCAGCCAAATTTGATTTTTTGTCGTTGAATTTGCGATTAATTCAATCAATTATTCACCAAATCGTGTAATTAATTAGATTAACAATTGTAATCGCTTGACAGCCCTAACATATATATAGCATAAAGGTTTGTAAATACATATGTTTTTATATTATATTTACATTTTTATATTATTTTTTATTATATAATATATGTTTTATATTTTAGCTTTTATTTTAAAGCAAAAATTTGACAAATCAAGAATTTAAAGAATTCAAGAATATGTTTTAGAGCTAAAAGGAACAGATACATATTTTTCTTCTGCAAAGCTAGACTTTTGCTTGCACCACAACATTTTCTAGCGCACTGCGTTCCAATATAAAATTCCATTTTTCATGTTACACATCTCAAAATTCAGAAATTCCCATGTGTCCTTTCTCTCTCATCTTCCTGCCCCAGCACCATTAATGATGAAACACGTAAGTCAGTGCCCTCCGCCCCTCGTTCCTGGGGGTCTCTGGCTCCTGGGGGCCACGTCCCTCCCCCACACCCTCACTCTCAGCCAGCAGCAAAGGCTTGAAGTGTCCACAGTTCTTTGTTCATCCAATCATCTGTGTGATTTCAGAGCCAGCGCTCACATGCAATTAACACCCAGCACCCAAACCCACCGTCTCGCACGCAGAGGTCCGGATTTACCCACTGCACTTGTCGGCTCTTGTTATTTTTATGCAAATCACAACAATAATGATATAAAAAGAAAGGAAGCAGTGATAATCTGAAGGGTGTTTCCCTCATTAGTGCTGCTAATTAAGAGAGAATTCAGTGAACACCTCCTTCATGATCACCACTTTTGTACATTTTTTTCATGGTGGTTGCTAGGGCATTTCTAAGGTATTGTGGGTGGTTGTTAACCCCTTAAACACTGAGGCCATTTTTGGAGTTGTTTTGTCTGAGTGACACACAAAAAAGTAAAGACTCATAACTTCAAAACTATAACAAGGAGAGTCAAAAGGTAGGTATCGTTTGATAGAACTCTTTTCAAATTTTTTGAAAATATAAATTACATTAGGACATTCTGCTGCCGAGAAACTGCTGATAAAAGACAAAAAATATATATAATTTTTATAATGATAATGCATATCTTTCTTATTTGACATGGTATAACTCAGGAAGGAAATAAGGTAGGAGGAAAATTCTTTTTGGGGAAGTCCCTCTACATATGAGCTGCATCTGGATAAAATTTTGTGGTGATTGGATAAAGTAATCAAAAGTTACAGCAAGAAAAAAAAGATAGCCTTTTTGTTGAGACCTTGACGCCCCCTCATGGGCATTTTTGATAGTGTTTCACCATGAAGAATATCTTATCATAAAAGCAATAGATAAAGTTAATTTGGGGCTCATTTTAATTGTATTAATATGCTGTAAAAAATGAAGTGCCATTTTCAACTATTTTTTTAATGTTTCATGAGATGTATGATGTTTTTGACACATTGCAGTACATAGTACAAAAAAGTATTTTATAGATTATGAATTTTTTTATATATTTATCAGCAAATAACTCAGCAATACTTAGGAGTTTTTCAAATTGGCTACATTCACTGTAAAGTTCAGACTCTAAGGTTTCAAATGACACCAATTTTGTTTGAATCAAGGCAATATTTTTGAAAAATATGATAATGAATATTTTCGCAGCCATGGGTGGCGCTATGGGTGGCGCACGCGGGCGGTACACTCCGGTTTAGAGAGACTAGTCAGCACTCGTTTAGAGTTGATTGAAGTGGTTGGATTCTTTAAAAAGCTGAGATTCTAAGCTTTACGATGATACATATTTTGTGTTATTACACGTTTGAAAACGAGCACGGACGGTTCCGGGAAAATTGGAAAACACTTTGCTCCCCAGAAGGATGAGAGACTTGTTTTTTAGCTAAGTATGCATCACTTCGTGAGGAATATCTCGTGATCAAAGCAATGGATTAGGCTCTTTGTAATCGAGAGAATCTGCTGTCAATAAAGATGTTCGATTTTTCACAATCCATGCATGTTTTATTGAGTTATGAGCTGAAACGTCACATCAAAACAACATAGCATCACTGCTATTGCTACTTCATAGGTGCGCCTCTGGTATTTTTTTGTGTCAGAACGCCATAAGGAATATCTTTAGATCTCAGTGATGGATTATGGTGTGTTTGGGCTCTTTTTAATCTTAACAATCTGCTGTAAATAATGATGTGCCATTTTCCACAATTGATGCATGCTTCATTGAGTTATGAATTAGAACGCGACATAAGTGCTACATCTATAATAAAAATCTATGTGCGCATTTGTGGCTTCGTGTGTTACAACTCCACGAGGAATATCTTTAGATCTGAGTGATGGATTATGCTGAGTTTGGGCTCTTTTTAATCGTGAGAGTCTGCTGAAAATAATGATGTGCATTTTTCTACGATATGTGCATGCTTCATGAAGTTATAAGTGAAAACCAAACGCGAGTGCTTCATGAGTATATATTTGGCTAGGTGCGTCTTTGGTATTTTCTGTGTTAGAACGCCATGAGGAATATCTTTAGATGTGATTGATGAGTTTGGACTCTTCTTAATCGTGAGCTCCTGCTGTAAATAACGATGTGTCATTTTTCATGATCGTGATCATGAAGATACGAGTAAAAAGGCCAAGTCTAAGCTACCTCGCTTGGCTACGTGCGTTTGTGTATTTTTTGTGTATTAGAACTCCATGAGGAGTATCTTTAGTTCTGAGTGATGGATTATGTTGAGTTTGGACTCATTTTAATTGTAAGCATCTGCTGTAAATAATGTCATTTTCCACAATCAGAGCATGTTTCATGAAGTTACAAGCAGAAATGTGTCTAAAATTCAGCATCCATATATGGTTTACCCATGGGTCTCTTGAGGGGCTTATTTTACAAAAACCTTGCTCAAGTTTAGTAAAAGCCTGAAACAATTAGCCTATGTTTGTTGTATTCTACTCATTGAGACCTTTCAAATGACATATGACACATGACTATCTGAGCAGTATGATGTTTTTGACACATTGCAGTACATAATAATTTCCCCTTCCTCATAAATTATATATATAAAAAAAGTCATTTTATCAGCAAATAACTCAGCACTACTTTGGAGATAATCATAATGGCTACATTCATTGTAAAGTTTAGACTCTAAGCTTTCAAATGATGCCTATTTTGTGTTGATCAATGCAGTAGTTTTGAAAAATATGACAATTCATTTTTTCCATAGCTAGGTGGCGCCCTCCGGCGGTATAATCAGTTCTAAAGGAATAACTCAGCACCTTTTAGGAGTTGAATAAAATGTATAGGTGCATTGAAAAGCTGAGATTCTAAGCTTTAAAAAATGATACCTATTTTGTGTTATTACATTCAGTGGTTGCTTAGTAATTTGATTATGAATTTTTTTCATGGGGTGGCGTCCCACGGCTGGGACGGTTAGGGTTTAAGGGGTTAAAGTGTTGCTATCTGGATGATTGACAGGCAGCTGCTAGGATGTTTTAGGTATAGGTGTTTCCTATGGTGCTATGAATTGTTGCTTGAGCATTGCTAGGTTGTTGTTAGGGCACTGCTAGATGGTTGCTAAGGTGTTCTACATGGTTGCTAGGGCAATGCTAGGTGGTCACTAAGCAGTTGCTATGTTGCAGTTGCTATTTTGCAGTTTGCAATGCTCTGTGTCGTTACTGGGGTGTTGCTAAGGTATACTGTGGTTGCTAAGCAGTTGCTAGGGTATTCTTGGGGGGGGGGGGTTCTAGGGCATTGGTTGATAGAACGTTTCCTATTGTGTTCTGAATGGTTGCTAGGATGTTCTGGGTGATTGCTAGGGTGTGGTTTCTAAGATGTTTCTCATAGCAATGCTAAATGGTTGCAAGGCAGTTGCTGTGGTGTTCTGGTTGTTTGCTATAGTGTTTTAGGTTGTTGTGAACATAGTACTCTGTTGTTGCTAGTCAGTTGCTATGGTGTTCTGGGTGGTTGCAAGGGGATTTCTTTCATTGTGGGTGGGTGGTTGTTAAAGTGTTGCTGGATGACTGACTGTTCTGGGTATAGGTGTTTCCTATGGTGCTTTAAATTGCTAGGTGGTTGTTAGGTCCCTGCTGGGTGGGTGTTCTGCATGGTTCCTAGTGCAATCCTAGGTGGTTACTAGGTAGTTACTATAGTATTCTGGGTGGTTACTAGGGTGTTGCTAAAGTATTCTGGGTGGTTGCTACCTGTAGAATGTTTTATTTGGTTTAGTTGCTGTGGTGTTCTGGTTAGTTAGTCAGTTGCTATGATATTCTGGGTGGTTGATAGGGCATTTCTAAGGTATTTTGGGTAGTAACTAAATTGTTGCTGGGGTGTTCTGGATGTTAGAATGGTTGTTGCCAGGATGGTCTGGGCACTTGCTAGGCATTTCCTACGGTGTTATGAATACGGTGTTTGGGCGTTGCTAGGTGGCTGTTATGGCATTGCTAGATGATTTCTAGGGTGTTTCTAAGGTATTCTGGATGGTTGCTAAGCAGTTGCTAGTGAGTTTCCTAAGGTGTTATCAATGGTTGCTTGGGCGTTGCAAGGATGTTCTGGGTGACTGCTAAAGGATTTCTGAGGTATTCAGCATGGTTGCTAGGGAATTTTGATAGGCAAAACATGGTCATGTGACAGATCATATTTGGGAATTTAAACCATAAAGCTGTAACCACTTCCAGCTGGTTAGAAATCATCACTCAGAAAGAGGAGAGGGATGAGAGGAGGGAGGGAATGACAGACAGATGGAGATGGATACTACAGCTATGAGTGCTCCAGAGAGAGCCAGCAAACCATTCCCTGTCCCCTTCAGCCAATAAAAACGACTGCATTAAGATAATAACACTGTATGGCAATTATTAAAGGGCAATAAAACCGCTTTAGAGCCCTCTCCAGGCTATGAACTGTGTGTGTGTGTGTGTGTGTGTGTGTGTGTGTGTGTGTGTGTGTGTGTGTGTGTGTGTGTGTGTGTGTGTGTGTGTGTGTGTGTGTGTGTGTGTGTGCGCGTGTGTGTGTGTGTGTGTGTGTGTCTCGCTATGAGGCAGAGATGGATTTTCAAACATACTAAGATATTTTGTAATCCAATAACTGCTTTAGGAAATCTTGTTAGCTTGAGGTCTGGAGCTTTTATAAACCAGCTAGTGATCCAACATCAAATCCATTAGGCATGACTAAGAGTCAAATACTACTGAATATTGCATATGAGTCAGTAAAAAGGACTTTAGTATCATAATGCGCTTACACATCGGTATGTTAATTCTTGCTATTTCGGTATTGTCGTAAGTGCAACAAGCTGCAAATCCTCTATTTTCTTTTACTGTTCTGCAGCACATGAAAAAATACCATATACACATAGACATTATGAAAATCTTCATTGTAAAAAAAGGCATTCAAATTGAGCTGTTCACTGATTGGTGGAGGCTGCTAATGATCACTCACCTCTGAGCCAATAAGACGAATCACCAGGCTGACAGTGGGCCGAGTCCCTGAGGATGTCAGGAATGAGCAGCCCTAAGCAACAAAGAGTGTTAGGCCGCATCAATACAGCGCATTGACAACTATGAGGCGTAATCATCAACTGTGCATTCAAACAATGGGAGCTGCTTTTTAAATAAACATTAAAAAAACTTTAAAACAAAGAACAAAACAAAAATAAAATCTAAACCCAAACCAATCACCCCCCCCCACAAAAAACAAACAAAAAACAAACAAAAAAAACAATAAAACAAAAAACTAAATAAAATATAAAACAAAATAAACAATAAAAAGATCAAATAAAGTAAGCAAACACAATTTATGGCAGGTTGTTTACTTCAAATCAAGCCTGTCCATACCTACAACTAAATTAAACTCATCCCTGACTCTAAGAGGCTGTGGTCATCAACAGTTGGCGTGGCTGTTGTTGCCTGCTGAGGGCAGTGTTGTTGTGCAGGGGCTGAAGGTGTGAGTGTGCATGGCACCTGCCCGCTGCTCCACGGGTGGAGTTGGCACTGTTAGCAGATGGCCAAACCCTGAGGGCACTCAGAAAACCATGCTTCCTGGCAGTACGCCCTGAAGATGAACTGAGGCTGCTCACAAGAGTGAATGAGGGGTAGTCGGGTCAAAGGGTATGAGACAAACGTAATGAAAGACAAAATATAATTTTACAATGATGCCAAAACATGTAACAAAACTAACAACAGTGGTAAAAAAACAACAACAGTACTAAAAACCACACATCAACTGCATAGCAACACCCTAACAGCCACCAAGATCACCAAGCATAGTAATAAAAACCACACAAAACCTTAGCAACCACAGAGCAACACCCTAACAACCACCTAGATCACCAAGCATAGTGACCCTAACAATCACGTAGATTGCTCAGCATATAGTGCTAAAATTCACAACGAACCTTAACAACCGCATAGCATTAGCAACACCTTAACAATCACCTACAACACCAAGCATAGGGATAAAAACCACACCAAACTATAGCAACCACATAGCAACACCCTAACAATCACCTAGATCAGCTAAAAGTGCTAAAATCCCCACAAAACCTTAGCAACCACATAGCAACACCCTAACAACCACCTAGATCACCAAGCATAGTAAAAAAAAAACACACAGAAATTAGCAACCACAGAGCAACACCCTAACAACCACCTAGATCACCAAGAATAGTGATAAAAACCACACACGCATGACAACACCCTAACAATCACATAGATCGCTCAGCATATAGTGCTAAAATTACCAACGAACCTTAGCAACCACATAGCATTAGCAACACCTTAACAATCACCTAGAACACCAAGCATAGGGATAAAAACCACACCAAACTATAGCAACCGCATAGCAACACCCTAACAATCACCTAGATCAGCTAAAAGTGCTAAAATCCCCACAGAACCTTAGCAACCACATAGCAACACCCTAACAACCACCTAGATCACCAAGCATAGTGATAAAAACCACACCGAACCTAAGTAACATCATAGCAACGCCCTGACAATCACCTAGATCACCAAGCATAGTGATAAAAATCACACAGAAACTTAGCAACCGTATAGCAACACCCTAACAACCACCTAGATCACCAAACATATTGATAAAAACCACACAGAATCTAAGCAACCAGCAACACCCTAACAACCACCTAGATCACCAAGCATGGTGATAAAAATCCTTAACAACTTTGGCAAAACCATAAAAACACTCATTCTTTACTATTTTGAAAGAACAAATCAAGTTACTCAGCCAGGCATGAAACATGTTACACCGCTCTGCCAAAATGCAGTGAATTCTTGTGAGTGTTGCATTCTAGGTCTTCCTAAAACAGCTAAAATTGGTTTGCAAACACCAGAAGGGCAGCCACAGATGAGCGCTGCTCCCCTGAGATGCTCAGCCCTAAAATGTCATTGGCACTTTGGTCCCTCAGTGCAAACAAAGGTCAATAGTGACAGAGATTCCTCACATCTGCATCGATTCGGTCCACAGCACCATTACACGTGGCAATTACACAGTCAACTGACATTCTAATCATGGAGATTCATGCAGATTCGAAGGATTTGGCTTTGGCATCCAAATACTGTGCAAATATGACTTCTTTAAAATGTGTGTGTGTGTGTGTGTGTGTGTGTGTGTGTGTGTGTGTGTGTGTGTGTGTGTGTGTGTGTGTGTGTGTGTGTGTGTGTGTGTGTGTGTGTGTGTGTGTGTGTGTTTAATACCCATATATATCACATGTAAAAATGTAAAGACTAGATATTCGTGAGCGGATAACTTATGTAACATGAATCAGGTTTGCTATATGACTATCTATAGAGTGCTGCACATGGAGAGATGCCACCACACTGACTGGGCACAGATGGCACCAAAGCAGAATGACTGAGCTACTGTATCTGCTCACCTCCACATGCACATGGACACATACAAACACACATGCGCATGTAAATACAAACACAGAAGATCTAGGATGCATGTTTATTTGGTTATCCAAGAAGATAATTTAAAAAAGCAGAAAAAAGAGAGAAATAAGCATAGATTACACAAGTGTAAAAATCTGTGGAAGAAAAATATGTGCATTGGCAGGAAAGAGGATAGATGGATGGAAAGGTGTGATCGATGCGGTCAAAGCAGCCCTGGGTCTCAGGGGATACGCCTTTAGTTACGAATGACTGAAGAAGATGACACATCTCCACTTAGACCAGTCTGAGAGCTCTGTGTGTGTGATGGCAGAGGGAGAGCGTGTGAAAAAGTGCGTTGGCAAAGACTCAAGGGACGTGACAGCAGAAGCCTCTCCTCAGCCAGGAAAAGCAGGAAAATGACACAGTTACACACATGGGCAAACACTCCACTGTCATCTAAGAGATGCCAAAACCTGCTTCACTGGAGCCTCTGTGACTCTACCTGACGCTTGCCTGTCCATCTGGCTGTATATGTGTGACTTTACTTCAAGGAGAACTGAATTAAGCTTTAATTAGTCCATTTTGTAATGCAGTTTGGTCCATGAGATGACAATTATCTTCAGTTATAGCTGATATTAAAATTCTATTGACTCAAAAACAAAAAGCAAAAAAAGCAGCACAACACAGAAAACAAAATGAAACAGCACAAAACAAAACTCAGAAAAAATAAATAAACAGCATGAAACAAACCACAAAAAACAAAATGCACAAAACGGATAACAAAATTCACAACACAAAAACAAAATGAAACAGCACAAATGAAAAAACAAAACAAAAAACAAACTTCACAACACAAAAGACAAAAATACAACACAGCACAACAAAAAAACAAACAAAAAGAAACAGCATAAAACAAAAAACTAAATGCAAAAAAACCAAAACAACAACAACAACAAAAAAAAACAATGAAACGGCGCAATGTCATGGGTGGCTGTGGTGAATGAAGCGCACAACGATATAAATACACGATATAAATATAATGATTCTAATATAATACTCTAATACTTTATACAGTATAACACTCAGGAATTATAGGAGAACTCAGAAGAATAAGGCAAACACAACCACTTAACAACGACGAGACAGGACAAAGGATTGAACCAAACCAAGAAGTATAAATACCAAAACTACTGAGGGAACTAATTAACTAATTGATTAACAAAGGTAAACTGAATGAGACTGAATGAGAAAAAATAGGAAACAGGAAACAAACACAATGAAACTAAGCATACTCCTAACACACAAAAGAATTGTTTTAAAGATTACATTCAACAGTGTTTTATTTAATGAGCATTTTTGTCTTTTTCCATTAAAAATATTTAAATGATACATTTAGCATAAGGAAAAATATCTTATTGAAGTTGGGATGCACAATAAATCGGTACCATATCGGTTATCAGCCAATATTAAAGATTATTTAATTTATCAGCATATTGGATATTTGTCAGTCGATTTTGGATATTTAATTGTGCTAAATCTATAATGTGTTCAATATCTTAAAATATTTCTAGCGAAAAACAATTTATTAGGAATATGTCTTGCTTGCTCTGTAAATGTAAAAGCACTAGCGACGTGGATAGTATGAATGAGGTTTAGCTTATGGACTGGAGGTATCTTGGTCAGTAATTTAAAGCAACACCATGTAAGTTTTGTTCTCGGGGTCCCCCTACAGTTGGGAAACAGTATTGTCTTCTACTACTGTTGTAAAATCTGTCATGGTTACACCAGGGTATACACGTGCATTTGTTGACAAGCCGATACCCCCGAACTCTGCAGAAGGAGTTCTCACGTCTTGGGCAGACTGCCTGCGTTGCGTGTGAAATGTCTTCATCCCAGGTACAGTGGCATATATATAGCATGTCATATGAATATAATTTCATGGGTTTTATTTTTTCATCGAAAACTAGCATGTTAGCGTTTACTAGCTACCAGATTGATAATTTGCTCCTCTACTAGCATTACTTGATTCATGAAGATAAATGGAGGACCAGATAGCTTCCGTAACATAGCCAGGCAGACAACAAATTCGAAAAACTAGAGATAGTATGCAAGCAATATACTTACTAGTCCAACAGCATGACGGCCAAGTCAGCATCGGTCGGGCACCCCTCCTCCTCCTTTAGCTCACGCCAGCGAGCGAACGCTGGACCAATATTGATTCCGGCCTTTGATTTTGTCACTCTCCCTTTTTTTCTTCCTAGTCTCCTCCGACAAAACCTTTGCCTTCTTTGGTTTCGTTGCTGCTTCGGCCATGACAACAACATACACACGCTATACCAGCCGGCAAACAAACGCTAGTTGGGCTCTCACATCCAAATTTGAGGAAATGGGGGGTGGGTGGTGGTGGGGGAAGTGAGGTATGCCGTAAAGCAGTCGAATTTTGTAGTTCTTTTTGTGCTCGGGTTACTACCCGAACCCCGAAGTTCCGTAGAGCGAGTAAAAGCGATACAGACCCCATCAGGCTATGGCAGACGTGCCATTCAACCTATTGTTCAACCCATTCAACCTATTCAACCGATGTACCATCACAAGGGTCTTGGAAATATATTATGAAGGTTGAAAAACTACATGGTGTTGCTTTAAATGTGAGGTATTTTGGTGAAAGCATGGTGAGATAGTGTTTGGCTTGTGAACCTGTGGCCAGCCGTGTGCAGTGAGGGGTGGAACTGTGAAAGGAAACCAAAGCGAGCTCACGCAGATGCTTTCAGCCCTGGGAACACGGAGCAGTGGAGAGCCAAAGACAGTCTGTTCAAAATATCCAAACCATTTTTCTGTGACTGACAGAGACACAGCCTCCATTAGATTGGCTGAGCGTCTCACCATCTCTGCAACACACACTGAGAAATGAATACACGACAGAGGACAGACCACCAGCCCTATGGTGATTACTGTTACAACCTCTTCTGATCAAATCATTTGGGAAAGGTGAAGAAGATAAATAAAACATGGATTCATCCTTCCGTTTCTCTTGCCTTGGCAACATCTCCACTATTATTAGCAGCACGGTGTGTGTGTGTGTGTGTGTATGTGCGTCGCAAGACCTGCTGTAGGGATGGAGACATCAGAGCCCACCTGTGTCAACACGAGCACATCCACACCTTCTATCTTTGCTATGGATTGTACCATTATTAGCTTTTGTGCAGCAATAACCCAATAGTGTTTAGAACAGCCGGCTAACCCTGAACATTGTCATGTACAGTACCTCATCTACAGACATTGTAAATCATGCGGATAGGATAAGGATTTGGCAGGAAAAAATATATGTATATTTTAATGCTTTTGCGTTCTCTCACAAATGTATAGTTGGGAAATTATAATTTGCGGGCACCAGGAAGCCACTATCAATATGTGGGGTACTGAAATCACTTTTGAATGCGAGCTCGCTTTTTACTTTCACTTTCCAATTAGTGATCATGCATACTCTGTGTAATAGGGAGCAGCGATACTGTTCACATATTTTACAAAATAAGATACCCGTTGCGCACCAAATCCTCTGCCATCGTCCTGTCAGTCATCTATTCTTATTATCTTCATGTGATTAGTAATATCTGATGGACTGTAAAGCCCAGGACACACCAAGCCGACATTAAAGAGTTAGTTCACCCAAAAATGAAAATTCTGTCAGTAATTACTCTCCCTCATGTTGTTCCAACCCCGTAAGACCTTCGTTCATCTTCGGAACACAAATTAAGATATTTTTGATTAAATCTGAGAGCTGGATCACTCCTCCATAGGCTTCTAAGACATTATGGGCCCTATCTTGCACCCAGCGCAATTGACTTTGTACACCGACGCATGTATCATTCCTATTTTGCACCCGCGCAAAGCACGCTTTTCCCTCCACAGAAGCACGTCGCTAAACTAGGGAATGAACTTGCGCTCCCTGGGCGGTTCAGCGCAAAAAAGGAGCCGTGTTCCGGCGCAAACGTTCCTTCATGCTATTTGGCAGGTTTAGAAAACAATTGCGCCACTAACCAGGAAAAAATAGTTTAAAGTCAGTGGCGCGTTGCGCATGTTATTCATATGCTATTTTAAGGTGCATGCTTGGCCATAATCAATGTAGCGTGTGCACAACGCGCACTTTGATTCTCTCATCTACACAGAAGCAGCAGTTTTCATTTTTGCAAATCATACATTATTACGATAGATAGATAGATAGATAGATAGATAGATAGATAGATAGATAGATAGATAGATAGATAGATAGATAGATAGATAGATAATTATTATAAAAGCATACATCTAGCTTACACATTTACCCAAATTATCATACGCCTTTTTAATCGAAGTTAATTTGGGTGGGTTTCTCCATCCCCAACGTCCCTGACGAGAGCGTTGCTCTCCTTGGCTGTGAACCGCTCCTGGCGCGCGCCTGGCAAATCCGCCGTTATGATAGGAATCCGCTTTAGAACAAGCGCGCCTGCTCTTAAAGGGAATGTGAGATGACGCTCTGATTGGTTTATTTCACGTTACGCCCAAACCACACCTATGAATAATGAAGCTCTTCAGACCAACCCATTTTAGATTTGCGCCTGGCGCAAGAGTCATTTATCCCGCCGGGAAAATAGCAACAGCGCCAAGACCCGCCCACAGAGTTACTTGCGCTTTGCGCTTTGACACTTGCGTTTCAGATCGTTAAAATAGGGCCCTATAACTGTCTGGCCCAGAAAATGCATTAAAGACATCGTTAATATAGTCCAAGTGACTACAGTGGCTTAAGTTTAAGTTTATAAAGCGACAAGAATACTTTTTGTGCGCAAAAAAATAAATAAAAAAATAACAACTTTATTCCACTATTCATTTCCTTCTCTCTGGGCCTCGAGTTTTTTCACGTAGTATAACTGCGCAGCGCTTCTGTGTTATATGTCACGCGTAGGCTCACTATTGTCCGACGCTGGTCATGTGTGTGATGCATGTGTTCACTTTAAAGAAAAGTTTTCTACAAAACAAAACTTGATGAAGTGGTCAATATCATGTCTGACCCGCTCCATGTCTCATATTGCGCATCCTATCTTACTCGGCCGTGCTGTTCACTTTTCATAAATAAACATAAATTGAAAAAAACAACAACATTATAATATTTTAACAAATATGAAACTAAATGCGCTTTTTTAATGGCTACAACAGTATAGTAGGCCTACAGACTCTCTATTTGTACAAATTGCTGCACATTCATTTAATTCTGAATTTTGCACACACAAGTTGAAAGGCATTTGTTCAAATCAAGTTCACGTGCATTTATTAATCATTATGATACTAAAATCATAACAAAGTAGGCTATGCTATGTACAAAAAATCAGATGAGCCCAGAATATGAATGCAATTACACGTTAAGCATTTTCCTCCCATAGAAAACCATTATAAGAACGCTTAATGTGGCTTAATGCAGATTAGAATGTCCCCTTATTTTGTCGAAATAATGAGATATTATGTCGATAGGCTACTGCTGTGTCCATCGTGGTCTCCACATTCTTGATCAGCAGAAACGATTTTTGCTTGTTTGGGATCTGACTGGCCAGCGTATTTGAAAAAGTTAAGCAAACTTTTCTGTCTTTTTGACATTTTTCCCCTGAGTGAAACGATCGAGGCTAAGAGCAATATCAACTAGTACAACAAGCGTGCAAGTCATGTGTCACAAACATTGAACACTACACAAACAGTAATTTTATTTTTTTCATTTAGGCAATTAATTTTCCATAGTGACACAGGAGGTGCCGGATCCAATAAAAAAGGTTCCGGATCCAATGTCGGAGGTGACGGAACATGTTCCGGCTCAAATTAAGCCCTGCAGATATACAAACCGTAAACAAATCAGCACTTGCGTACCATTTTGAATATCAATCACGCTGATCACTTTCTTCATTCCAATCGCTGTGCATTTGAATGCTCAGGTAAGATGACGTAAAATTATACCAGCCTTCTGACTATACTGTCTTGACTTCAATGCTCGCTTTCATCACTTTCGCTTTTATTCTCGTGCACTGACTCATTCGCTAAGCTGAACAACCAATCAAAGTGATCTCTATCACCAACACATGCCGAATCGCCTCAAAGAACACACCGAAAAACGAACCAAACTGACGCTCAAAAACGGCCCGACAGCTGACCGTCAGATTGGTGTGTCCCGGCCTTAATTTAACCGACTATTGCAGCAAGCCGCATGTCCCTTTAGGGGCTCCGTAGAATGTGTTACTCATTTTCCGTGCATTTCTGAATTTGGATTTAGGCTTCGGGTATATCCCTAATACTCTGCACCCATTAAATGGTAAAACCACTGTAACAGCCTGTCTGACTTACTGTTTATCTTAAAGTCCCCATGTGGTGAAAATCAAGTTTTTAATGTTGTTTGTACGTCTATGTGGTGTTTTTAATATGCTTTAAGACAAACCATGTGTAAATTCATAAGTCAACACCATTGCTGAGTATTTTCTCCTTAAAACTGCAGTGAACCAAAGACAGTGAACCGTTTTTGATGTCACAAACTACCTTGTAACCAATCAGGTCAATGTGTTATCATCAACAAGTGTTTTTTTGAGCTGGTGTGAGTGAGTGGAGGCGGGGCAAATTAAAATATTCATAGAACCACGTGTACTAAATGAGGCAAGGGTGTAGAGTTACATTCAAGCTATTTTAAGGCATGAAGATTTTTTGCAAGGATTTTTATTTATTTTAAATACATCATTTTGGTGATCAAAGATGAGTTTTAAGGGATAAAATTATCTACTACAGGGGGACTTTAACATCTTCAATGTCGAGAGGATTGTGATTTTTACAGTATACCTAAAAAAATTATAATAATATTAAGTCTGGTCTGCTAACTCACACACACTCATTAAACAACCCCACCAGAGTCTTTTGCTCTGCCACGACCCCTCCTACTCAATCTCAGATGGAGCTTTTAAAGTGCTATTTTTAGCATGTGGTGCGGTGAACATTATCTCTGTTAACTAGCGTCATGGGTTTTAAGCGCATTAGCATGTGACACCGTAACACGCACTTGATGCAACTCTGACTCCAACTCTGTTAGCTAAAAAGCAACAATGCAGGTACAATTACCATAATTATAGCACTTATGCAAAATAGCACAGCACACCGTACCTGCATAGGTCATAATCGGCAACTATATGTGCTGCTGTAAACAAACGGCCAACTGGATCTCTTTACGGTTTGCCAATTGACTGCATCAACACATGGAAACGGAGAAACATAAAACAGTTTTCATTTTTGGCTTAACTATTCCTTTAAATGTCAGATTGGAGATAGTGGCTCATTCCTAACACAGAGCACGGCCGCACATCTCCAGACGTATGCGGCGACACGCACCGGCATTTTAAGCTCATCTGCTATTCAATACCTCCTGGCATGGAGTAGATCAATGGAGAGATTGGGTTAATAGGAAATTGTGAGAGGGCATGATTAAGTTAGATCTTCTATCGCAGTAAAAGAGGGGAGCCCGAAACAGGAAGATGGAGATCAGGTATAGTATCTCAATTTAATGGGATCTAATTAGCACAAAATACTTTTACATATGTAAATAAGTCTGGAATTCATTATTGTCATTGGGACAACACAAACAGTTAACCCGCCACACAGAGTATTTGATAACTGAAATTCACTTGATATATGACTAGGTGAGTTGTACGTCAAAGGCAGTGAAGGAGAAGCAGGGTTTTCTGGGAAGGGCAGTGAGATTAGTTTACACACCGCGGTGGCATAGAGACACATCCCAGAGGAACCTGCCCTGGGACGCTAGGAATAGAAACACAGAGGAGTTGTATTAAGAGACCAAATCAACACACGGCTCCATTCAAATACATTTTAATGCTCAGAGTAGTATACGCACAATTCCTCTTTTATCTTTTAATCTTTTGACTTTTATTTTGCCCCTGTCTCAACTTTTTTTGGAGTGTGTTGCAGCCATCCAAATTTAAATTTAGTTTATCTTTACAGAATACAATTCATTTGGTCAGTGAAAACATTGGAAACATTTTCTTTGTACTTTTGTCAGTTAAATAAAGGTTTAAGAAAGAATAAGTTCTTTATTTTATTGCACTTTACAAAATGTCCCAACTTTTCTGGAAATGGGGTTGTATTATAAATGCTACTGTACATTTGATTTTGAAAAAAAAAAACATGGTATTAGAGTACTTTTTACTGCAATACAGTAAAAATGACTGTATTACAATAGTGGTATTAAAATTGAGAATTACAAATAATACAAAATCTAGATGCATTATGGTTATTTGGGGGAAATGTGCTTGGTTGTCAAAATGCAAAACTGAAAATGTTGCTTTTTTCACTAATTTATACGGAAGCGTATTGCATTCACTTGAGGAAAAAAATCTACTCTGTTTTTCTGAATTAACGACTTAATTATCTCAGAATTACGAGATAATTTTCATGAAAAATTTTTTTTTTGCTCTGTTTTTCTGAATTAATGACTTAATTATCTCAGAATTCTGAGATAATTTTTTCTTGAAATAAAAATGTTTGCTCTGTTTTTCTGAATTAATGACTTAATTATCTCAGAATTATGAGAACATTTTTCATAAAAAAATATTTTTTCTGTTTTTCTGAATTAACGACTTAATTATCTCAGAATTATGAGATCATTTTTCATTTAAAAAAAATTGCTCTGTTTTTCTGAATTAATGACTTAATTATCTCAGAATTCTGAGATAATTAAGTCATTAATTCAGAAAAACAGAGCAAATATTTTTATTTCAAGAAAAAATTATCTCAGAATTCTGAGATAATTAAGTCATTAATTCAGAAAAACAGAGCAAAAACTTTTTATTCATGAAAAATTATCTCGTAATTCTGAGATAATTAAGTCATTAATTCAGAAAAACAGAGTAGATTTTTTTTCCTCAAGTGAATGCAATATGCTTCCGTAAATTTAATGGGATTCACTAACATATCAATCAAGTATCATGGTTTTACCACCTGTCACCATCACTGTACCATGGTATCACCACCAAAAGTGAGACTATGCCTCTACACTGTTTCAGTTTGAAGTAATTGGTTGTCAAACGCCTTATTCACAGAAGCAGAACAGTATATAAACCCTTAAAATATCCCCCACCTATAACAATAATGGGTTGTTCCTTATCTCATGTGTGTGTACATCTGTGTGTGTGTGTGTGTGTAGGTGACACACAAGGCCATTGAGCATGTGTGATTACAGCTCAGTGCTCTCCTGAGTGTCCTCCATTAAAACAACACTGAGAGGATCAATGTTTATGAGCGTCATAAAGCATCGTTGGCGAGGGTGGAAGAGCGCAGCTTATTTATCAGTCGCGTTCTCAACCTTTATTCATGACTGGCTACGCTTATTCGGAAATTCACCCAATCAATCAATAACGATTCTTTGAGGATATTACAGAATAAAAAAAAAAATAGAATCTAACTTATAATCAGGGAACTAAAACTATAAAAAAAACATTTCTGTTAATTAAAATATACTGCAGTGCCTGCCGCATAAATAGTTAATGTATTTCAGTCTAGGGTCTGTGATGAAGGGATCTATAAGAGAGAAGTGCAGGCCAATCATCTGTGAACACATCCGCACTCTCTCTGTGGGTTTTGGCTAGACGCTGACAGCCAAAGGGCAAAACTCGGAGAGAAAGAGAGAGAGGCAGAAATAACACCTCACTGTCTGTCCTCTTCTCTTTTCTTTCTGTCTGTCTGGCTTCTCTCGTTTATTTTTAACCAGTCTGCTGGTTTCTCTCTCATACTGTAACTTATAACACAGCGCTATCTCTATTTCACTGTCGAAAATGCCTTGCAGACAAAAGCACAGATCTGTTTCCACCATCGGTATCCAACCACAGTCAGCACTGAATTAATGTCATTCCACCTTCTTTCTGATTATATTTAGATGAGCTTTTTGGTCAGTTGTGGAGAATTAAAATTCTAATAAAAAATGTTGAATTTAAAGGGTATCTTCAGATCTCTAGAGTAAATACTGTGAACAAACACTTGCTGGGAGGGGTGCCTTTATAACAAGCAGATGGAAGACAAAAACATTTTAAAAGGTGTCAAAATGTGCAGTTTGTAGTTAGAGATTGTCAATTGCATTGTTGATATACATTTTACAAATCGGGATAGATCCTGCACTTTTAATGCAACCAACTCATTAGTTGTATGAATGAATACTTGCATAGTTGTATGCAAGTATTAGGTTGCTCTGCAATGGCTATAGAAATTTTAATTGATTTTATTTCAATTTAATTTAATTTAATTTAATTTATTAAATTTAACTTTATTTTATTTTATTTTATTTTATGAAAACAAGAAATTTTATGAAATTATACAAGTTATATTATATTATATTATATTATATTATATTATATTATATTATATTATATTATATTATATTATATTATATAGGGAATCTGTAAATTAAAGTCACAACACGTCATCTTTATTTTAGAATAAATAAGTAGCACATTTTATTATTAATATATTATTATTTATTATTAATCAGGATAATATCCCTCTTAAACGGATAACTAACATTCAAATGTCATTAAATTACAATGCCTAATGCTGAAACAGAGCTTGGCTCTTCTGTCGGAGGTTAGACAGAGGAAATATGCTTTATTCATGCTGCTCTCTGAGCCCCACTGCGACTGCGTTTGATGAATTGTGCCTGAGGCGCCTCCAGTCGCTCAATACCGACAGAACTGCAGGTATCCTGCACCCTAACCAGGGCCCATGGCGGGGATGATGAGCTGTGTTCAAATCCTTTGAAATGCTTTGCCAGCCTGCTGTTTCCCCTCACTATAGTGTGTGGTAGGGCTGGATGGCCAGAGGTGAACTCACATGTTCATCATGTATAGCACTTTTCTCTACACTCAAAGCGCTTTACATAAAGAAGGGGGAATCTCCTCAACCACCACCAATGTGCAGAATCCAACTGGATAATGCAACGGCAGCCATATTGTGCCAGAATGCCCACCAAACACCAGCTTATAGGTGGAGAGAGGACAGTGATGAAGCCAATCAATATGGGGATGATTAGGAGGCCATGATGATAGACAGAGGCCATTGGGCAAATTAGGTTACATCCCTACACTTTTATGAAGGACATCCTGGGATTTTTAATGACCATAGAGAGTCAGGACCTTGGTTTAACGTCTCATCCGAAGGACGGAAGTTCAGTCTGGTTTAGTTCAGCTTTGACTAGTAAGTGAGATATCTGACTTTCAGCATCAAGTCTGGTGCATAATCACAGCTTTTTCTGGCCAAGAACCCACTTAACATTACCGTTTTTCTGGAGAATTTCCGAAGGTCAAATCCAGTCATTTCAACTGGGATTCACATGATCTGGAATTTTGCCACAGGTTTTCTCAACAGATTAAAGTTGGTAATGTAGATTGACGTCAACCAACAAAAAGCTGCTTGACTTCTGATTTCAGTGTGAGCTGTGCTTCACATCACTACACTGCTGACAATAGACTATGGGCCTTTTTTGTCTATGAAATTTTGTTAATGTGACCACACCTTTAAGAAGAGACGTCTAAACAACCACAATTGTGCACTTGATGCACAGGGGGTTTGTATTTGAAATCGATCATTCCACAATTATAGCATGCTGTGCTGTAAAGTGGTCCATTCAAGTAATAGTGCAGCAGTCTATGCAAGAGCTTGGACAAGAAACAAATTAATGGAATATGTGTGTAAAGCTGGTCAAAATGTCCTTCCATCCAAAAAAATAAAATAAAAATTCCATGGCGGCAAGCAAATGAGACTGAACTGGTGGATTTTACCAGCTCTGGCCACTTTGTGTACTAACATAGCTAACACAGAGACTCAATTTCGAATCTTGTCCAAGCTATTCCTCTTTCTCTCCCAGTGATTTCAAATTCAGTGCTTGGGTATGGGCTGCGCAGGTTGCTCAAGGAGCAAGATGCTTGAAAAGTGATCATGTGAAGAAAGATTTCAGAGATAAAAAGGTATCTTCAAACTTTAGATATGAACCAGGTTAAGAATAGCATTGTAAACTGACCTGAACTAGCTCCAGGTGATAGTGGTGGAAAGACTCCAAATGAGACACAGAAAGCCGAAAGTGTCCAAGAAGCACTTTGGTTCGACCATCCACCAAAACTGATAGTAACATCTGTTGGTGAAAGATAAGTTTGTATTACAAAAAATAATAAACTTTCCACCTTGCCAGCATAGTTGGGCATCCATAAAGGATACATGCAATATTTCCTCAAATATCCTGCATAATTTAATTAGCATAACAGCCTTCTCTTGCTATGATGCTCAAAAAGTCTGACAAAATTTTACAAGGAAACTTACAACCGGATTTAGGCCAGTGTGTTGCACTCAAATTGCCGAAAAGAGATTTAAACGGTTGTGACAGGCTGAACTAATTCTGTGTTAACTGTATGCCGCTGTTTTAAAGTTTCCCAGCTATTAAAAGGAAGAGAACATAAGGCTGCTACAGGAGTGGCTTCCCCATTAGTTACTGCTTTCAGCACTGTTTTCTTTTTTAACAGTGTGTCAATCTGGCTTTGGCTCGATGTGCTCTCTGAACTGAGAGTGAACTCTTGGTTTTGTAGCGCTCCTGTTTGAAGCTCCCGGCTCCACAGGCAGGACTGGCCCTATCTAAACTTGCCATTTTTTCTTGTTTTTTCCCCCCTGCATGTTTCTGAAGTTGGTTGTACGACAAGAAATATTTGATCGCACCATATTACTTTGTTGGCCGCACCACAAGACAAAGTCGGACCTTGTGTCATACAGTTGTTGGTTGCACCATATTACTTTGTTGGCTGCACCATATGACATAGTTAGTTGCACCATATGACATACAGTTGTTGGTTGCACCATATGACTTTGTTGGCCGCACATGACAGTCACACCATGTGACATACAGTTGTGTGTTGCACCATATTACTTTGTTGGTCACACCACATGACATAGTTATGTAGTTGCACCATGTGACACCGTAGCTGGTTGCACCATCTGACTTTGTTGTTAGGTCCATATGACTTTGATTTAAGGAAAATAAATGCTTAATTATTTATACTTTTTTAACAAAACTGTTTAACTGCTTTTTATTTTTCTAAAACATTTAAATAAAAGATTATGGCAAACTAATCAATAAGGGTATTTTTTAGGAATTGCATATTTTTATAATTTATTCTTTAATTTATGCTTTATTCTTCATAATATCAGGAATATTTGTGACTATATGATACAAATATAAAAATTGATTTTAAATCTGAAATTAAAAACATTTATCATAGATGATTCATTATGTCTATGAACTGCAATTTTATGCATATTTAAATATGTTAATAGATCATGACCTTTAAAGCATGAAAATGATTTCAATGTCATTCCCTGGTTTTAGCTTCATGTCTACCTCTGACAAGACAATCCATACAATCTTCTCCTCTTATTTCAAGGCAAATATCCTCAAGGGGTATCCAGACATCCTCAACGGGTATCCAGGAACCTGTTTCCAGACTCCAAAACAAGGTCTTCCACCTTATATATGTCCACCAACAACTGACTTCATAGTCAGCCAATAAAGACACTTAAGAGATGTTTCGGATTCCTCAGCAACTCACTCGGACGACGCAATCAGAATTCCACACGCATCCAGAGCAATCATCCCGTCCTCTCTCACTTTTTTTCTCCAGGAGAGCCATTAAACCCGGTGTGTAATTTTTCTGTCAGTTAACAGAAAGCATGTGGCTGGAATAATCAGGCCCACACTCCGCAATTATCATCAACACACGGGCCCTTTTAAAATGCAGCCTCCCAGAGCAGGAAAAGCAATTTCACACGGATTGATTTTTCTGTCATTCTTTCCCTTTTTCTTTCCTAGCACATGGCAGAGAGACAAAAACTTGTCTATTAGAATTCACTAATGGTCAGTCAAGCACAACAATGGTTTCTGAAAAAGCCACAGCATTTTTGTTTTGCTTTATATGGAAAGAAACTCAAAACAAAAATGTAACCATGAATGGAGTGCTTGTTGTCCTCATCCTTGAACTTATTCTTGAAAGACTTAAAGGTTGAAAGAAAGTTTATATGTAAATAAATGTAAATGAATATTATTTTTGTTACACTTAATTTCTCCCATTTTTT
>CM040841.1:11058047-11173047 GCA_022828995.1 Vimba vimba
CATAACAACTATTATGCAAAATACTAATAGTTTTTAGTTTAATTAATTGTTTTTTACTTGATACTCTTTTATATTTAATTAAATATATTTATAATCAGCATTTCTCTTGACTTGTCCACCATCTTGGAAGTGTTTTTTTTTTTTTTTTCACTCTATGGCCCTGTTTACACCTGGTATTAAGATGTGTATTGGTTTGACCGTCTCACAAGTAGACGAGGGAGACACACGATTACACCTGGTGTTTTAATCCGTCTCTTTTGTCCACTTTCAACCACCTCTGTCCTGATTTCTTCTAAGGTAAAGTCTATGGGTGGGTAAATGTATGGGCTTTTTCAAATCTTTCGATCTACTGGATGAAATAAGCTTGCGCAATTTACATATGAACAGGAAGACGGCAGGAAAACATATGGAGAGAAGCAGCTTTCATTTCTGCTCTGAGTGTGTGTTAGAAATCAGGAAAGGTGAGAGAACATTGTGCTTGGTATGTTTTTTGTCTTCGAAATAAACTTGGGTCTTCAGCCGACAAAGTTTAGACCACTTTCTATAATGTTTCATATTAAGTCAGTAGGCGGAGAGTAGGCAGTCTTTTGTGGCTGTTTGAACCATAGACTGTGGTAAAATATGGATGTAGTGTCCATGATGTCAGCCGTAGGTTTCTGAAGAGCATTGTTGAAGCCCAAAGTGGGCGGAGACTACAATGGTAATACAATACTACAACTAGTCATACTACAAACGGCAAGTAGTGACAGCAGCGGCAATCCACCTGTCACTCAAGCGGCCACACCCTTAATTATGCAGAACTTTAAGGTTTTAAAATAAAAAAAATAACTTCTTCGCAGTTGTCATGAAGGGCAAAATTAGCTATATAGACCAAAACCACTTTTTGTACCAGGCTGTAAACACATTTTGTTCTGCTGTAAAGTTGGGATTGTTAATATGGGAGGTCTATGGGATTGACTCTCTTTTGGAGCCTGTCTCTAGTGGCCAGTCAATGAATTGCAGTTTAAGTCACTTCCGTGTTGGTTTCAAGAGAGAGACAGGAAGGTTGCCACTTAGTTTGAACACATTCAACCACATTAACGTTTACACTTCGAAAGCAACCCGGTCGAATGTGTTTTCGACTACCTGTGGAAGTGGTTGAAAGTGGACAAGCTCAAAACGTTTTAGCCCCCGTTTACTCCTGTATTTAGTGTCGTCCACTTGTGATCCGATCGCCAAAACGCATCTTAAAGGTGCTCTAAGCGATGTTGGGTGACGTCACTTATTGTTGACGTTCGAAGTATTGTCAAACAAAACGGAGGCTAGCTCGACCCTCCCTCCTACTCATCCCGTCCCCTTCCGTGCTTCCTTCTAACAATATACTTCTTTGCTATTTGTTCATCGGAACGTCGTCTCTTTGGTCGTGTGTCGGCCATATCAAAATTCTCAAGAATATACCATTTTAACGTTAGTCGTTGTCATCGTCTAGGACATCTCTCCTCTAGCTAACTTCCCTCTTCATGCTTCTCTCTCCTCCACTCCCCACACCCCCCTTCATGTGCACGTGCACTAACCCCCCAACCCCCACCCCCAAATCGTTCTTGTCGGTTATTGGCTGGAACACTGTTTGTTATGGTTTCGTGGTCCAGGTTGGGCCCGTTTGTTTTTGTTGCCGTTTGTGGAGCGTGGGCTGTCTATAGAGATCGCGTTTTTTTACAGTGTGTTCAGGGGACAGGCAGCTAGCGGATAGTGAGGAGATGTTTGCTGTATGTGACAAAAAATGTTTCGGCCTAAAAAACGCGACATCGCTTAGAGCACCTTTAATACCAGGATTTAAACAGGGCCTGGGATTCTGGGATTGCCTTCTCAACAAAGAATAGATACAAAACATGCATTTGCAGAGTAATGGCGAAACTTAAGTTTTAACTGTTGAAATGGACTTTTTCATCTTAGAGCTTAGTCAGGTTAGACGTCATGTAGAGTTTAATGAGGCCGTGAGGGATAGATGTACAATGGCACACACAGTATAAAAGTCCTAGATCACGTATTTTTCTCAACTCACAACTTTTTTAATTGTTTAATGGAGGTTTTGCCAACTGAAAGTTGAGTTTCTTTTGCGGAAAGACGTTTTGTCAGCTGAACAATCGTATTGTTAAACAACTGTATAATCCGTTGAACGCAATGTGTTCTATCCCTCACAGTCTCGTTTTCATTCCTGTCAAAAATGTTATTTGGTGCTTCCCTGATTAAAGGTCTATTGCTCATTAAAAACGTAGGTAAGAGTCTCATCTTCTGCTGCAGAATTTAAAGGGTTTAGCGTAGGTTATCCAGGTGCCATTAAGTGATTGTAGCTAATCCACTATACGCTATGCAGATCCCACTTGAATCACCTCCGCATATGCCAAAGAGGACTTTGCATTTCAGTTTGGAAAGATCACTTATGACGTGTGAATAATCTGCCTCTCTCAAACCCACATTTTAGATTTGCATTGAAATAATGAGAAAAACAACAGTAGGCCTTTTCAATTTTCTTTTCAAAGAGAGCTTTTTACAGGACTTTCTAAAGCATGTGTTGCTATAACTATTGCTCATATATAATGAGATTGTAATGTTCACCCAAAAATGAAAATTTGGTTATCGTTTACTTTATGACTTTCTGTATGACTGTTTGACTTTCTTTCTTATTTGGTAAACAAAATAAAATATTTTGAAGAATGTTTTATATATTTTTTAGTATATTCAATGAAAGTCAATGGGGTCCAAAACAAGATTGGACAAAAACTTCCATTCTATGGACAATAAACACTCGGAAATATATAAAAAAATAACATAAGAGATTTATTTTCTAATCGATCTGAGTTACCATTTTTACCTGGTTGATGACAAAATCCCATAGACTTATATTTAGACTTGATGTTGGCCTATTTTGACTTGAGCAACCATTCAGAATAGTCGAATAGCCACACCCTATTAACCACCAAGAAGACCCTAGCAACTGTACATTAATAACCATTCAGAAACAACCGTACAGCAAGGACATTGAAAACACTCACAACATTGTAGCATTGTGGCTAAAGCAGCTTTGCTCAGGCAAAAAAAACCTCTTACAAATGTTTATCTTTAAACAAAATGTTGTTTTTTAAGTAGTTTTTATTCAATTTGAACCTTTGTGCTTCTTTTATTGATAGTGGAGAGAGAACAGGGCAAGAGCTGGAAAAATCAAGTCACGACTAAATAACAAACTAGCATGTGTGCTAACCGCTAAACCATGACTATGACACAACAACAGACACTTTTAAAGTGCTAAAAAGTCAAATTGTGGGACTCAGTGCCACAAAAAGACATCAGTAGGACATTGTGGTTATATAGCTCATGTCTAATGATTTAAAATAAGTCTGATAAACAGTGAAAGCACTCGTTAGATATGTACACAACCATTTTCATGCTCCAGTTCTCTACGCTACAAGAAAGATTCTGGATAGTCATTAAAAGTCTCCCAGGAGGTTCAAAAACAAAAAACTGCTGCAATTACTGGAAGTAGCAAAAAGAAAAGCAAAATTTACCGTGCAACTTTGTGAACCAGAAAACAAATATGTTTCCGAATGTCAATATTGGTGTTACACAACTGCTAGCTTACTAGCGACCTACTAGCTTACAACAATATGAAGTCAGGTCTTGTAAAAGCTACTTTAGGGAGCAATAACGAATCACCACCAATAAAAGCATTTTTTTAACAAGTTTAATTCTTATTCTTCCTCTGCTCCTTCCCGTTGACGCCGGTTGTTTTAACAAGCCTGAAGCCGTCAGGGCATATTAGCGTCAGAGCGAAAGCAGCACCCCGAGGATTCGACGGTACTGGGAAATCTCTCATTAAAAGTTCAGCCAGTCAGAGCAACTCCCACTGAGAGAGCTGAGACGGGGAGGGAGACTCTCAAACTACTCACTTTGTGATTTAGCTCAAATATAATATGTGAAATGCGATAGAGCACCATTATACCTGGATAATCAAAGTTATGATGCGCGTATGAATGAAAGTTGAGCTGAACTTTTATAGCCTATGACCCAGGTTATTGGATCAAAAAGAGGATATTTCAGATTGAACTGATGGAGAAAATGCCCACAAAGATTATGAGTATGGAACTTTATATAGCTAAATAAGCCAAGGTTGATGCACAGTTCAAGCTAACTAATGCGACGCAGAATTCTCATCAGTCATAAATGAATTATGGTTATTGACTCCAGCTCAGAATTACATCCAATGCCTTTGTTTGCAGCGTTTGAGGTTGAAGGCTGAGCTTTTTTACTCTTTCGTTATATTAAAAAGCTTTTTTTGGATGTGAATTCTAGCATTACACCACATTATTATTGAGAACTGCGAACAAGCAATTATTAGGAAAGGCAAAATCCTTCAGACGTAATAAGGTCAGTTCTGGTCATATATTCTGTCCTCCCTAGTGTGAATTCAGGGATGAATCATGAAAATAGATATGCATGAGACAGTCTCTGACTGTTTCAAATGTCATAGTTCAGTCTTTCTTGCCACTACTGTCTGGCAACTCCTCCACATTGTATTCATTTTTCAAAAACCCATCATGCAAACGTAATCAAGCAGGCCAACATTTTTCCTCACAGTGTACAGAAATAAATGAACCGTTTTCACAGACTATGATGATGCATTTCCACAGGTATTAACATTTCTCTTTTTCATCTTTTTTTCTTCTGACCAACGTAATCAATATCTCAATATTTTTTTTCCTCTTTTGTAGAGTCATAGAAATGCTATCATAGATTTTTTTTTTCTTTTGGAGCAAATGTGAATGCAAAAAAGTTTATTTGTTGTAGTTTCCGTTAACCACTATAGAAGTTTACTCAACTATGACGACTTCTACTTCTGAGAAGCCCGGAAATGTCAAAAGAGTCCATTGCTATATAACTAAAGAAAGAATGAGGTGTAAATAAATAAATGTTTCCTAGTTTGGTTTTATTAATCAATGTAGGTTACTTTATTGCTGTTTGTCTTACAATAAAGAGATTATAATTATTGTTCATAACATGTTGCATCCAAAGATTATGAATTTTATATACAGTAGCTAAATCAGCCGAGGTTGATCCAAAGCTTAAGCAAACTAAAATGATATAGAAAGTAATATATAAAAAAAATTTTTTTTTCAAATAAATAAATAAAATGTATAAATAAACAAAATGTAAAAATGTATAAATAAACAAAATGTAAAAATTTATAAATAAACAATAAATAAATAAACAATAAATAAATGCATTTTAAAAACGTAAAAAAACACATAAATAAAAAAATAATTTAAAATATAAATAAATAAAATGCAAAAGCACATAAATAAATAAACTAACTAAATTAAAATGTATAAATAATCACATAAATGCATTTTAAAAAAGTAAAACACAAATAAAAAAATGAAAAAGCACATAAATAACTAAATAAATAAACAAATAAAATGTAAAAATGTATGTATAAATAAATAAATAAATAAATAAATAAATAAATAAAAGTTTTCCTAGTTCGGTTTCATATATCACTTAATAACAATAATTTAAAGTGCTGTTCGTGCTGTTTCTCTCAGAATTAAGACAGTTTCAAAATAAGTTGCATTCACAAAGATTAGTTTAGGCTATATAAATTTGATATAGCTAAATAATCTGAGGTTGATGCGAAGCTTAAGCAAACTAATATGATATAGAAATGAATTTTCTGCGTTTATTTATCAATTCATAGCGCTGTTCCTCTCACAATTTACATTACTTCAAAAAAGTTTAAAATATGTTGCATCCACGAAGATTGTGTACATGATTTTGGAACTTTGATTTTGGGATTTTGTCATTGGCGATCGTCTTGATGTATCATATTTGAATGTATGCAAGTGAAAATGAACTATACAGCGGAAGAAAAGATTTAAATAAATAAACAGGGAAGATTTTAATTAGTATTAACATTAGAAAGTCATACAGGTATAACACAACACGAAGAAGATGAGGGAGGTGAACTATCCCTTCACTACATCTCACTGAGGGCATCTGGCAGTCACTTTCTTTCTCTCATGTAGGACATCAATGGCAGGAACCCTCGTCTTGCTGTCCCAGAGATCACAGCTTCTGTCCTGCCCCGGTTTACTTAAAGCGAAGAGGCCGGGAGCATCCAAACAAGGCTGGAGTATAAACCGCTCTTTGTTCTTCTTCTGTAAATAATAATCTTGTTTTCTTTCGTTCCGTCAGCTCCCTCCCCCTCTTGTTTTCTCGCTCTTTTGGCTCCGAGAGCCCAGGTTTGTGTAGAAGCTTTTCGATTTGCCCCCCAGCTGGCCTCCCCCCTCCCCCCTCCCCCGTCTGCCTCAAAGCCAGATGCAGATGAAAAATTTATGGCAAAGTGCCTTGAAAAAGCCACCCTTCCATTCTATTTGAAGTGAAGCTCTTCCTCTGAAGTAGCCTCGTGTGATGGCGGCCATCTTTCGTTTTCATCCCTCTGCGTGTCAGTCTGATAAAAGACGAGAAGGGTCGTCCAGCTGGCGTAATTTAGGGAATTGATCCAATCGACTATTGACTGGCCGTCTTTTCAATCCAGTCAGTCGTGATTATTATGGGTTTTATAATTAGTGATGGAAGTGAATCCCCAAGTAAATTTACATAGATAACCCTTCCCACTTCTCCGATCACGGCCCACTGAATCTCCCCGCAAGGTCACACGGAACGATCCGGATTTATTATTCATAAGCGTCTCATTATTTGGGCTTCAGATCAAAAGGTAGAGAAACATTAGCACAGTGTCTCTTTCTTTCTCTGGGAAAAGCCTCCAGCCACATAAAGGGAGAACAACACAGAGATGGATTTACAATTCAACCTTTCGTTTCAAAATCGACAGCACTCAAGGCATTTAACGCACGCCACAAAAAGCATTTTTGCATGTAATGGCATGTGATTTTGTTTTAAACTTTTAAATGTTGATATCTAGCATTTAGAAAAGCTTCTAAGGTACTAAGAAAAAAGATCAGGATGATAGTCATTTATAGAGCTGTAAGATATCTAATAAAAAAAGAAGTGTGTAAGGGATAATATACATCCAGATGGTTGTTATCGCAAAATAAACCCTGAATGGGTGATCAGGATCCTGACAGGAAGTGGAGATCTGACCAATCAGAATCATGTATTTAAGAAAGCATTTTTTTTTTTTTTTTTTTAATTTTCCTTCCATTTTTAAGGAAGAAGACAAATCTCATATTCAAAACAGCAGTACCATAATGGTGCGATTTCTTAAAATGGTGATTACAATTTTACTTCTGATTAAAACGTTTGAGTTTGGGGTTTAAGTTTTCAACACTGATAATAATACAAAATGTCTCTTGAGAAGTTTCATATTAGAATGATTTCTGAAGGATCATGTGACACTGAAGACTGGAGTAATGATGCTGAAAATTCAGCTTTGGTCACAGGAATAAAATTACATTTAAAAAATATACTAAAATAGAAAACTTTTTTTTTTTTTTAACATATTTCATCAAATAAATGCATGGTGAGCATGTTCAAAAACATTTTTTAAAGATCTTACAGACCCCAAACTTTGTATATAAGCCAAATCGATCATAAAATCATACTCGATGATTTAATAAACATTTAAAATAATAATAAAAAATCATGCTATTCAAGGTTTACCAAATTAATCCAAATGCCATGATGGTTCTCTGACACCATCTCAAGATTTTTATTTATTTTTATTATTATTAAAACTGACAATTTGCCTGCAAAAACAACAATTAAAGCAAAGATCTGACGACCTCATAAAACACACCCTGAAGGCTAAAAAATACATGAACTGTCCATGTTAGATGGTCTCATCTAGTTCACTGTGTGTGAATCATTCATAAGTCTTTGCACACACACACACACACACACACGTAGAAGCTGGAGCATCTCTTTCAAGAATTCATGTGCCCAGCCTGGCATGCAGATATTGCCCATTGTGGCATGAATCTTCACTCACACCAGACGCTAAAAGCACCATTACAGAGATCACTCCAGGTGGAGGTCAGGTTTACTTCATGACTACCTCAAACATCACGCTTCAAAAAGCAAAAACAATTACATTTAAATGACTATCAATTGGTGGTTCAGCAAATCGTTCTTTCGCTAGTCAACGAGGCTGTGTTTCAGAGGTTCATACAGACCAGCATGAGTTTGTTTAGTGGTAAGTGATAAGACTTTCCTCAGAGTAATCTATATTACTAAACAAAATTTACAAAGGGGCGGGGAACGTGATGGCTCATCAGCCAATCAGGAATGAGGAAGTTCATCCGGGTCACTTCAAAGGTCAACAAGGTGTTTCCAAGGTTTCCAACCTTCCTTTTACAAAAACTGTGGTTGTGGCTTTGTATAGTGATTGTATTACCATGGTAAATTCAATCAAATTTAATTTATTATCATGTCCTAAATAGTGGAATGGTCTAAAAATGTGCTGCTTTGTATTATTATCATCACGATATTATGTCTAGAATATATGGAAACTTGTTTCTGCCATAGAATAAAAAATGTAAAAGATAATTTAGATTTTTTTACCTCTTAATTCTAACTTTTTTTCTAACAATTGTGAGTTTATATCTTGCAATTCTGACTTCTTTTCTCGCAATTCTGACTTTTTTTCTCGTAATGGTGAGTTTACATCTCACAGTTCTGACTTTTTATCTCACAATACTGACTCTTTTCTCGCAATTCTGACTTTTTTGTCAATTCTGACTCACAATTCTGACTTTTTCCTCAATTTTTACTTTTTTCTTGCAATTCTGACTTTTTTGTCAATTCTGACTCACAATTCTGACTTTTTTCTTGCAATTTAAAAAAAAGTTTACATCTCATTATTGACTTTTTGTTTCACAATTCTGACTTTTTATCTCGCAATTCTGACTTTTTTTTTGCAACTGCGCGTTTACATCTCGCAATTCTGACTTTTTTTCTCGCAATTCTGAATTTTTTTCATAATTGTGAGTTTACATCTCTTATCTCAGAATTCATTTTTTTCCTCGCAATTCAGATTTTTTTTTTTTTTTCACATTTGCGAGTTTATATCTTGCAAGTCTGATTTTTTTTAAACACGCAATTGCAACTTCATATCACGCAATTCTGAAAAAAAATATTTTTATTTTTTATTCAGTGGTAGAAACAAGCTTTCATAAGAAAAAGCATGGTATTATCATGAACATTCATTCATTCATCATTCATTAACCATTTCAGTCGCATCTGACTCTTGTTGATTCTATGGGCCTTCTGCTGCCATACGCCAGAGAATGTCTATGAATTATTACCATGATACAATGTCCAAATAAATTTGGTATTATCATGAATCTTGTCCAGTAAAAAAACTAAATAGTATTTTATCATGATAACATTAAAAACATGTTATTACCATGATACAATGTCCAAACAAATAAGGTATTAACATGATCCAAATCCAGAACAAAATTACCATGGTATAATATTAAAATCATAGTATTACATTCTTTTGTGCTAGCTCTAATTTTAATTTCAATATCCTTTACATGTTATATGAAACAACTGTGTTCACAAATCTAATATACTTTAATACAAAGAGATTAATTATTCATGAGCAGCTTGTTAATTATTCTATATACGTCCTTTCTACTTGAGGTTAGGCAGATGGCATCTCCAACAGAGAAAACCCATTAGGAGAATTAAGAAAAAGAGAAGCTTTACGCTGATGGTGACCTGTAGAAAGATCTTATGGAGGATGCTTTAATTTATGACAAACATGTTTTGAGGTGACCTGTATTTTGGGAACCTAGTATCTCATCCAAACACATAATTATGAAAATAAAGATTGCTTATTCTATATGACACTTGTCAGGCAGTGTTGAAAGGAAAGGAGTAACAGGTACGACTGGTGTTGTCTTGAGCAGTGGGGTAATTATGGGGTGTTGTTACACAATAATAATAGCAGCGGGACGCCTCCATCAGGCTTCTGGCACAATGCAGGATGATGCTGGATGTCTCGCCCCTTGGCGGGCCACACTGAGATCAGGAGAAAGGGAGTGGGCGGAGCCTTCTGTTGTCAATGGAGACTCTGTCACCTGGTTCAAAACACTGTTTTAACACATTAAAAATACCAAGATGTGAAGGCTTGATTACCTTTGCAAGATTATCAATGATGGTTTTGGTTTTTAATAACATTTACAATCTACTCAAAGGATGGAACGTCGTCTAAATTGTTGTTAGGAAGTTGCGGGTTGTTGCTAGGGCATCGTTAAGCTGTTCTGGGAGGTTGCTAGTATCAAACTTTACATAAAACTGAATATCATGGGTGGGTGCCAGGCAGTTTTAGGCAGTTCCTAAGGTGTTCAGATTTGAATGCGATAATGCATTTGCTAGTGTGTTATGGGTTGTTTCTATGGTGTTATTAAGTGGTTGCTAGGGTCTTCTGAGTGATTGCTATGGCGTTACTATGCAGGTTCTAGGGTGTTATGGCTGGTTATGGTAATCTACATGGTTGCCAAGGCAATACTGTGCTGCTGCAAGGGTGTTTTCAAACTTTACATAAAACTAGATGGTAGGATGTTGTGGGTGTTTGGCAAAGCATTGTTAGGTAGTTGCTAAGGTGTTGCTAAGGTGTAATGTTATGTCTTTGCCATGGTGTTCTGGCTGGTTGTACTATGCTGTTGCTAGGGAGTTATGGCTGGTTGCTATGATGTTGCAATACAGTTGCTAGAGTGTAATGAATGGTTGCTAAGGCCTTGCTATGCATTTGCTTCGGTTGCTAGGTCATTGCTATGCAGCTGCTAGGGTGTTATGAATGGTTGCTAGGGAGCTTTATATAAAAGTATTATATTATATAAAGTAGCATGGTTGCCAAGCAGTTTTAGGCATTGTGTTTGGTTTGTCTTTTGTGACAATGCAAGGCGTTTGCTAGGGTGTAACTAGGTGGTTGCCAAGGTCGTTCCTATGCAATTGCTATAGGATTTATGGCTGGTTGCTATGGTATTATGCATGGTTGCTGGGGCATTATTCCTTTAGTGTTTTCAAACTATATTATTGAGTGTTGTAGGTGATTGCGAAGTCGTTATTCGTGGTTTTTAGCACAATGCTATGCATTTGCATGTATTGCACATAATTTTACTCATTCCAGCAGATTTTGTGCTCACACCCAGTGCGTGCGCATAAAGCCACCTCTCAGTTATAAACGGAGTTGTTTTCCGCTGCTTATTTTGCTTAAACAGTCAAATACACACAAAATAAGGTCAAAAGTAGGGCCTTGGTGAGTATTCATGTAAAACACAGTCAGTTACTGTATGTTTTAAGTGAATGTAAACAGTTGAGAAAGAAAACGCATGTGTAACAGTATAATGGCTCCGTGCGTCAGGTCTTAAAGTGACAGCTGCTAAATTATGAGATAATATTACAATTATCTATATGGCAGTTTTTCCCCATGGTATCAATGTCAAATTGTGGCTAGTTAAAATCCTGAATGGCTAGTAACTTTGGAAAACCATTAGCCACAGTGGCTGGTGAGCAAAAAAAGTTAATGTCAAGCCCTGATCCTCTCCGATCTGTTTGGTAATTTCAAATAGGAAAGAGAATATTTTCAAATCTTAGGTCAAGAATTAAGATAGGAAGTGTTTGTAATACATCCCCTGGTCTCTAAATATGCCTCAAGTCTCTCCGTCAACTGGATTTCACCTGTTTAATCGCCCACCAGTACTTTAAGTAATAACACACCTTTCCTCAACCCACGCCCACTTTCAGGACAAACTGAGTGGGATGTGATACAAGCCAAAGCGTAATCTTTATAGGGTTAGGGGTTTGTTCAATACAAGCACCACTAATTATGTTAAACGAAGGTTTCTTTGTATAAAAAATAACAAGGAGACCTTGGCTAAGCAAGAACAGATCCATCCAGTCATAATGGTTTCTAAGCAACAGGTAATTTCACAATAGACGCAGCTGTAGTTTAAATGGCTATTCACAGTGGGAGTCATATATGCAGCTCCTCTGGAAGTCACTGCATCACACAGAAACCTTGAAGCAGTTCACTTTGTTCACTGCACTGGCTACCACTTTTCATTCGAAATGAAAGGTAAGGAAAATTCTCTGCATTTGCCTGAGATTCTCCTAAAGAGAGGCCGGCTTCCAAGCACAAATCTAAAGTTCTGCCTTGGTCTGCCTCGATTTTTTTATCTTCTTATGAAATAAGCTTCTTAAACGAAGGCAGGGCAAAGAAAACAGTGCTAAGGCACAACAGTATCAGTAAGCCGGCTGTTACAGAGTGACGTTGTTCGCAACCGAACAAGAGTTCCATTCAAAGTTGCTCAACCCTGAAGCATAATCAGATGGGGTATTTCTGCAGCTGAACCTTGGCTTTTGGGTCATGAATCGCTGTGCTGGACACAAAATCCTCACTGGGAGGCACGAGTTGGACTATTATTATTAAATAATTTGAATAAAATAAAAATTATATTAAATCATATGTGAATGTTTAATGTAATGTGTACATGCACAACTGGAATGAATGGAAACCAAGAGAGCCAAAAGTTTACCTTGTTTTAGTATCGTTGCGTCAATAAATCTTTATATTAGAATCAACAAAAAAACTACCATAGGTTATCTTAGACATTATACCAGGGTACCATAGTGTTTTTGGAGATGGTATATACCATGGTTTAGGAGACCACAGTATTTGCAAAAGTCCACATATGGCAACAATAGTATACTTAGAGTAGGCCTATATTAAATACTTTGGTATTAAATCAATCAATAAACCAATAAATCACATACATTTTAAAAATATCAAACAATTTTGGTCAAAATAAATTGGACCATTGACTCAAAGTATGTAAGATTTAACCATTGTGACAACTAACCCTATCTCCCATGTCCTTCTTCACCTAAAATCTCATGTTTCTATTGACAGACAAATGTCCATACCTCTCAAAAACAGTAGAAAATGATGTGATTATCAAGAACTTAAACAAAATTTATTCATTTTCTCAAGACAGACATTGAGAAACATCGGAGGAAATGTTCGTATCTGGCTCTGAACTGATTGTTATGGAGGACAGGTCTGAATTCTCTTCAGCGGTTCAATACAAACCAACATTGACTCAAGCTATCCACGTTCCACCACCTCTAGAGACTTCAGACTAGTCAATAATTCAGAAGCCGAGGCTGAAATGATATAAGCATGAACGGACAGCAGGAAAAGAAAGAGCATGTGGAGGAAAAGGGAGCGAAATGGGGTCATTTTGAAGTAAACAAAGCAAGATATACAGCAGACAACAGACCATGAGCTTAAAACGAGTTAACGTTGCATAGCAACTTTACAGTCTAATTTAAAAAAAAGAAGATTAAAAGATGGATACAATTTATAACGCATATGAAAAAATGAAAAAGAAAACATTGGTCAACATGATAAATAATCATCTAATACTCATGATAAATAACCTCCACCTTTAATTTTGTGCAGCTCCAGCTGCTGAGAAACAAACGTTACATGTGTAAGACTGATGATTTAGATCATTATCAGTGTCTACACTTGTCTATGATGCTGCATCAGTTATTAGATTGAGTGGCTGGAAGGCTGGCACACAAACTTAATTTACTGTTTAATTATTCCACACGCGGTTATTAATCCCAGCTGCAGATAACGCATGTAATTTGCTGAATCCTAATTGTTTGCTGGTGTGGACTGTTTTGCTTGACCACTTGAGTGAAGAAGTAAATGTGTAAGGCACGGCTGGTCTATGAGAGGGGATTTATTGCATTGAGTTGGTGGGTGAATGTCATAAAACATGTTATAAAACATGTCCGGGTCATATTATCATCATCATCATCAAAACATAAGATGACCTATAATAAGACAAGGAAGCTTACTTTTAGGAGAACTGAGTGATTTTTGGAAATGTGACAATATTTTCATGAATAAGCATGATTTCCCAAAAATATTAATATGACAATGAATAAAAATAATACAAATATGTCATTGCCAAATGTATGGACATTAATCAATTATTATTATTACAAATTATTTATAATTTACTTAAATGACCATATATTAGGCAGAGATAGTGATACGTTTTAATATATCTTTTCATCATTGTTTTTTAATATATTTGTATTATTTTATTTAGCCTATCTATTTTTTATTATTATTATCATCTTTATTTTAATTGTTAATTTTTTTTTTATTTACCACAATTTGCATAAATTAGGCAGTGATATAGTGATCTATTTTTATATATTTATTAATTATATATTTATTTATATTAATTTATTCTCATTCTTCTTATTATTATTATTTTCATTCATATTATTAAGAATATAACTATTATGCTCATCTTATTTTGCTTATAATTAAAAGAATATATACTAATAAAAATACTACTACTACTACTACTAATAATAATAAACAGTGGCAATATATATATGGCAATTTTTATGAAAAATAATGATATTAAACCATTGTGTAACATGAATGTTTAACGTAATGTGTACATGCACAGCCGGAATGAATGGAAACCAAGAGAGACAAAGTTTACCATGTTTTCTACAAGTTATTGTTACTTCCGTAAATCTTGATATTAGAACCAACAAAAAAAGTACCATAGGTTATGTTAGACATTGTACCAGGGTAATACCATAGTGTTTTTGGAGATGGTACTATGGTAACACCATGGTTTAGGAGACCATCATGATGGAAATTCCATGGTATTTCGTGAAAGACCACAAATGGCAACACTACAGTGTGCATACAGCGTATTAAATATGTTTTTTTAATCTGATCCCATCACGGACCACGGGGCCAAATTGTAGACTCTTACATTGTTTAAAGGAGATTCTATGTTCTCTGATTTCACAGTAGTAACAATGGATCGAATTTTGCTGAAGAATCACTGCAGTTATTGTGAGTTGCTGCATGTAAAGAAGCATGGCGATGTGAGCGTGCCAAAGTACAAGAAAGGAACAAGATGCTGAGGCATTCAGTTGTTGATAAAAGTAGAACAAAGCCTGATCATGCTGAACACACTCGACGGCGCAGGGCTTTTGAAAACTTGCTCAAACAGCCGAAGGGCCGAGCGACAGAACGGGACCGACTCGATGAAAGTGAGGCGGTTTGACGTCTCCAGAGGAAAGAAGTCTCCCAGCAGGATTTAAAAGCCTCGTCTTTATCAGGCTCCTCTCGGCGCGCCGACTTTGAAATAAAATGACACTCATTTGTAAATCTCTCTGTGAGCGACTGGGAAATTTTCAAATGCCACAAAATGCCATTGAGAAGATATCTTGCAGGGAAGGTTTTGGATTTGTGTAGCTTAAAGCTTTCAAAAGGGATTTGCTTCTTTTATTGCCATCTTCTGTTCATTAAAATCAGACTAGAGGAAATACAGGTTTCAGGAAGGTTATAGCAGGCCTTAAATTGAAACAGGAATGAAAGTTACAGTATGATGTCTATGCTCAATACACACATTTTCTGAACGTTTGAAACTTTGACTGACAGACATTTGCCAAAATGTTCTGTATATAACCAAAAGAACAATATGTGGAATTCTGTATCCCACAATATATATGTATGTATGTATGTATGTATGTATGTATGTATGTATGGATGGATGGATGGATGGATGGATGGATGGATGGATGGATGGATGGATGGATGGATGGATGGATGGATGGATGGATGGATGGATGGATGGATGGATGGATGGATGGATGGATGGATGGATGGATGGATGGATGGATGGATGGATGGATGGATGGATGGATGGATGGATGGATGGATGGATGGATGGATGGATGGATGGATGGATGGATGGATGGATGGATGGATGGATGGATGGATGGATGGATGGATGGATGGATGGATGGATGGATGGATGGATGGAATTAAGAATAATGTGGTTTGGAATTGGTCAAATATGCTTGGAAAAAATTTGAACAGAATATCGATTTGCACAATTATCATGAACACACTGTATGCATTTGTAAAGTCAAATTTTCAAACAAAAGCATCGGAGAAAAGACTGATGTGAAGGAAATAGACTGATAATGGCAGCGTTTAAAGGGCCGGAGTCTCTTTGTTGGTGAAATAAGACCAGCGGGGATTAAAGCTGCAGATCAGAGCGGTCTCAGAGGAAATGACACGCTTGTGACTAACAGGTTTGGTGGCGGCGCTATCCATTTTGAACAACAGAACAATAATACATGCTGTCTTTCATATCTCAAATGATCTTGTTTTGTATTATAACAAGCAAATCCACTGGCTCAACGCTGTTTAGTAGAGATTAACCAACTTTCATACATCATTTTTTTTCTCCACAGGGAAGCATTAAATATGAGACGGCTTCTGATTCACTAAAAAAAAGAAAAAACAACAACAACACAACAGAAGTGACCTCATCTCCATGGAAGTCACGTCAGATGCTGAAAGGCAATCAACACATTGCACAGTAATTAGCAGCAATATGAGTATTTTACCAGTGACTTTCTCTCCAAGGCCTGTTCAGGATCCAGCATTAAAGGGTCATCATCCCCAACCCTGAAACACACACACACACACACACCACGTTCCTTCCTCTCACAGGGACCTGCGCATGCAAATGACAATCTGTTATGTTATAATGAAGGGGCTGGGTCATGTGACGTACTCGTATCCTGAGGGTGAAGAGTCCCAGTACGGAGAGAGGGGGAGGTGAAGGGAATAGGATTGCCATTCCCACCCAATTTGGGTTCCAAAATTCCTTTTTAGAAACAGATTTAACACGGTTAATAAAAAAAGCTTGATAAAGGAATCATTGAAGTATAACTTATACTATATTCCAAGCTTTGTGTTAGGAACAGAACCAAAGACAGACAGACAGACAAACGGATAAACTTATATGATACATACTTATATGACAGACGGACAGATGGACAGACAGACGGACAGATACAGACAGACAGACAGACGGACAGATAGATAGATGGACAGACAGACGGACAGACGGAGAGATAGACAGACAGACAGACAGACAGACAGACAGACAGATAGACGGACATACGGACGGACAGACGGAGAGACGGATGGACGGATGGAGAGACAGACAGACAGACAGACAGATAGACGGATAGACGGATAGACAGACAGAAAGATAGACGGACAGACGGACAGACAGATAGACAGACAGACAGACAGACAGACAGACAGATAGATAGACAGACAGACAGATAGATAGACAGAAAGATGAAAGGGAAGACATTTTTACAAAGTTACATAATCCATTTATTACTGTATTTGATAAAACAGGCTTCATTTATTTTTTCATTAGCATAATGCCATAAAATATCTCTGGGGAGAGTCGATGAATCATGTGACATGCTTGCTGTCATTGATTTCCATACAGCAACAGTTACAAACAGGCATTATGTTCAGTCATTAGTCGGCTATCAATTTCATAAATGAGAAACTGAACGCAATACTCTGGGTGCAAGCTGTATCATGGAATATAAAGCTCTTCATAAAACTACAGGAGCACATCTGTCCACGGTCCAGTGGGCTTTCTGAGACGCCTCACGTCCGGTAAGAGAGATGACTCAGAGACGGGATCATCCACCACCGAAACAATGAGGTCATCGTATAAAAGAAATGATGGAAACGAGGTATTGAACCGGCCTTTGCCATCTCTCTGACTAAAAAGAGTTGCATTTATCCACAACTTATATAAAAAAGGTCTCTTTCTGCAAGTCCTGCACAACAAAACTAAACAATTTAATATGAATTCTGTATTAAAAAAAGAAAAAGAAAAAGAATAGAGTTGGGAAAAGAGTGAGAATAGCTGGGTCAGACAGTGGGGGTTTATAGCTTTGAAACTCTTATCAGCAAGGCTGCAGAGAAAGTCAGCCTTAAACAGTTATTCAGAAGTTTCTGTTGCTACTGTATGAACATGAGTGACAATGTTGAGCGTTTGGCCTCAAGTGGGCAATATAGGTTCAAGTCTGGCCTGCAACATTTCCTGATGCTATATTCCCTTATTTTCTTTAACAATAAAGCCATGATTTTCTGTCATTCACAACTATAAAAAGAAACCAAACAAAACACCACAAAACAAAAACAGAAAAAAGCTAACTCAACAAAAAACAATAAGACATCACAACAAACAAAACAAAAACACACCACAGAACATCACAAAACAATAAAACACAACAAAACATCACAAAACACCACAACAAAGAAAACACCACAAAACAATAAAACACCACAACAAACAAACAAAACAAAAACACAGCAACAAAAATAGCATCTCAAAACAATAAAACACCACAAAAAACAAAACAAAAAACACCACAGAACACCACAAAACAATACAAAACCACAACAACAAAAAACACCACAAAACAATAAAACACAACAAAACATCACATAACAATAAAACACAACAAACAAAACAAAAACACAACAAAACATCACATAACAATAAAACACAACAAACAAAACAAAAACACAACAAAACAAAACATCACAAAACAATAAAACACCACGATAACAATAAAAAACACCACAACAAACAAAACAAAAAATACAAGAGAGTCCCACAACACAATAAAATCACCATGAAAAACAACACACCAAAACAAAAACACAACAAACGCCAAAAGTCAAAATATTTACACCGTGAGCTTAGGGATATCCAAATAATGCTATATATAAATGTAATAAAGAGTTATTGCATTTTTATATTTTGTTTTATAACAAATGTTATCTTTTTTTCTACAAGGAAGCCATGTCATTTAAAAAAACACAATTTTCTTATTTTGTGCCATCTAAAATGATCTGATTAGATGTTACCAATTCTTACTAAAGTTCTGGGCTCATTTGAAGCGGCTCCCAAAACAAGCGTTTACTGCTGTACTGTGTTTATGTGGTCTGGCCAAAGCCGCAGGTCGGATTTGTTGCCAGGCATTTCTCTGCGTGATCTCAGTCAGGGAAAGGGAAGGAATAACACCATGCAGTTTTCCTTATGCCTAACAAAAAAAGTCTGAAATTACTCAATTCACACATTACCACAGTTAATAACTGCACCATGCATTACTTTACTTCCGGTTTTATAATTACAGTGCGTTCAATAGAGTTGGCAACAATCAGATAGATCAGCTGACGAAAGGTCTTTCCAGAAAAAAAACTTTCAGTAAACAAAAACAGTTTTAAAAGTTGTGAATTATGATAATTACGTGATCTACGACATTTATACAGTGCATGACATTGTAAAGACAGTACATCTATCCCTCACAGCCTCATTTTTTAATCTGCATTAATTTTAATATGGCATCTAACCTGACTAAGGTCTATGGGGTTCAAAATCAGTTCTTAAATTCTTAATACATTTGAATATATTCAATATCTGAAAAAAAAAAAAACACCTCAGTATGCTTACATTACCATTTTTGGGTCTTGTGGATGTCTTGTGGAGATTTACCACCTTGAAAAAACTATGATGCATCATAATAGCCAATATTGTACCAGTATATGTATCAAATCAACATATCACCTTCCACTATCATAGTACCATGGTATCACCGCAGTATTTTTCTAATAGTAAGGTGACACAAACACTTTGTACGTCTGCATTTAAAATCAACGCTGACAAATCATGACCATTTGCCCTCAGTCCATTTACATCTCGAGGAACCAGCCATGCGGTGACATCAGTATGTGTGAGTATTTGTCTTCACAGAGAGGGGTGTAATGGAGGACCTCAGTCATTGATCTCCGCAAGGTTCCTCTCTCTCCGCGGGACTCTCAGATGAAACGCATCAGGCTGTCGGGTCATTTGTATCGCGATGACGTTCACAAACATTACGCTGACTGTTCACTAGCTTCAAAGCATTGGTTTCACGTCTGAAAACATCTGTCCAGGCCTTCCATGGTCACTGGTGATGAAGTAAAGATTAGTTGTTTCTGCGAGAGCAATGTTTAGTCACCGACGCCATGTATTTGTTATATTTCTAGACTTTTGAAGCCATGCGATTTCTGCATGAGTTTTGCTTTCGCAGATTAATATTAGGTGCCTTTTCAGTCAGAGTGAAATTTACTAATACTATATACTTTTGCTGAATGGAAAAGAGCAGCGTGAACACTGTTCAAAATATATTCTTTTGTGCTCCACAGAAAAAACATGAAACAACATGAGTAAATTATGAAAGTTTTCATTTCTATGTGAATTAATAATTTCATAACTTCACTTAGTCTTAGAATTATCAGTTTACACAGAATTTTATAGTTTCAATCAATTGTTCCTGCCGTCTGAAGTCTGTCTGAAGACGATAAGCCCCTTCCACAAGGAGAGACTTGCACAACACTAGCTTTCTGAACTTCAGAAAATTACAGCTTTATGGCTGGTGTTGAAATCCCACAGAGATAAGACTCACACGGACTTATATCACTGCGAAATTGGGTCTTCTTCAAACACTGACAATAAACTCCCAGCAAATTGATGCCTAGATTTAATTCTGACCATCCCAGATGGCCAAAACAGAGTCCACAATATCGTGCCAAATCAATCATATAGCAGTCATACGTCCAGTCTGTATTGGCTGCGCTGTAAATGAAATTTCGCAAAACAAACTCTTTAGAATATTTCATTTGTCCTATTTTTGCTGGCCTTTTGAACCAAATAACAAAAAAACAATACATATAAAAGACTGAGCAGTGTATGGATCTTGATCAAACCAAAAAAAAAAAAAAGGACTGCAGTAAATGCTTTTAATGAAAGAACTGCACAAGAGGCTTTCAGCCAAAAATAATGGCTGATTTCCTCACGATAATGTGTTCCAAACCTGTATGACTTTCACAAAAGAAGATATTTTAAAGAATGTCTCGGCTGTTTTTGTGCATACAACGGAAATAGATTAGGGCCCAAAACAACATTGGATCCCATTGACTTCCTAATTTTGTTTTAGGGGTTTCCTTCAATAGGTTTACATGCATTTAAGGTATAAAAAAAAAAACACTTTAATTTTCTCACATTTCAGCATCACCTCTATTCTAACAGTGTCTGAAACGGTTCAATAAATGATTCTGTCTCTCTAAACCCCTCCTTTCTGAGAGTCTACTCTGTTCTGATTGGTCAGATGGCCCAGTCTGTTGTGATTGGTTTACACTGATTGGTCATTTGGCCCAGTCTGTTGTGATTGGTTTACGCTGATTGGTCAGATGGCCCAGTCTGTTGGGATTGGTCTACTCTACTCTGATTGGTCAGATGGCCCAGTCTGTTGTGATTGGTTTACTCTGCTCTGATTGGACAGATGGCCCAGTCTGTTGGGATTGGTCTACTCTGCTCTGATTGGTCAGATGGCCCAGTCTGTTGTGATTGGTCTACTTTGCTCTGATTGGTCAGATGGCCCAGTCTGTTGGGATTGGTCTACTCTACTCTGATTGGTCAGATGGCCCAGTCTGTTGTGATTGGTCTACTCTGCTCTGATTGGACAGATGGCCCAGTCTGTTGTGATTGGTCTACTCTGCTCTGATTGGACAGATGGCCCAGTCTGTTGGGATTGGTCTACTCTGCTCTGATTCGTTACAGAGAATGCCAGAAACCAAACACCCATTATCATATCTGAATTTCAGCTCTGGATCTTCCTCAGCGCTTGATACACAGTGATACGAACAGTAACAAAGGTGTCAGTTTTACCATATCAATTCTAGCCATTCTAGCCATTTTTTGGAAAGTGGATTTCCATTTGCAGCGCAGAAAACAGCATCTTCTTGACATAACATCATGAACCAAACTCTTCCGGTCTGAGCTACAACTACAGTGTTTGAGGGTCAAAGCAGACGTTGTTCACGGGCAGCCAATGAATGCCGTAGACTGGCATTATGCAAATTTGTTACAGGTTCGAGCTGGAAGTAAGACTGAAATTACTGAAGTCTCATTCAGAATCGTTTCTGTCTGGAGACAAAAACTCCATTTATCTGCACTATTATCTTTGAATCTTTACACTTTTTACCTTTCACAAACAACTATATTACACACTACATGAAAGATAATATCTGTTTAATCTATAAAAGTTACTAATAATCATTAGAAAACCAGGTATTTTTCATAATAAAATAGCATCTCTTGCCAAGCTGTAACGCAGACGGGGCAAACCTAAATTAGTGAACATTCTCCAGATACTGCAACAATGCTTCGGTGAGTTTCTGAATGTTCTATTTCCATCTTGCTCTCTGCTTTTCCTTCAGCACTTCAGAAACTAAAGATGGCAACTTACATTAGACTGCACCAATACATACAGTACATGCAAACCTTGATATTCCATAACTGTACTGATGAAAATATAATCTGATAAAAAATGTTTTGCAAATCCCACAGCACAAACCATGATGATGAACCATGATAAATCCCAATAAGAGGAGAAAAACTTCATGTTTGATCACACAAAGCTCAGATTTATCCTGTCAGATGATTAATATTTGGATTCACTTTGAGATTTGTGAGGAAAGGCCTGGTTGCGAAAGTCTTTTCTTCCCTATTGTGACGTATATCCGAGTGAAACGGCTTCTCGAACAAGAAAAGTTAGGGCGGGACTTGATTTTGTCCACTGGGAATTGATTGGATGGTTGTGGTTTGCTATTGGTGGATCTCATGTGAGTGACAGGTTGCTCCGCCCTCACGATAGTAAACACATCATCAGAGAAGAGAAGAGATGTCGCAGCAAGAGGGAGGGGAAGTTATTTTGATTAAAGATTATGAGGGTGCTTTTATAAAAAAAATATATATGCACTGATAAATCATTTATATAATAAACAAAATATTCCACAAAAAATTAAGAATTGTCAATTTTGATTTAATGTTCAAATTAATGTCATATGCAATACCAGTGAAAAAATGAACATGCACTGGATGTAAATTAATATAATTAACAAACTATAGAAAAAAATTATGCACAAATTATCATACAATCTTTTGAGTCTTTAAACCAAAAGCAATTATATTAAACACACAACATGGAGCAAATGTTAGCAGAAAAAAAAAGTTTCCCCAAACTGGAAGAGGCAGGAAAATCAATATTCATAACTGTCCCCATGTGTGCATGCATAATGTTTCATATTTGCATAAACAAGTGAAGATTTTGTTGCTGCTGCAATATCACTGCAACCTTTTTTACTGATGTGGAACAAGTGTTCATAAGTTTAAATGTGAGCAGAATATGAGATTAGTAAAAATCCCAAATGTCACATCTTGATTTTGCAAATTGGTTTGACATTTTCAATATCTTGCACGTTTACTCATTTTGAAAATCAACAGAGGTATACAACAGCAAACTTAGTATCATTATTAATAAAAAATAAATTAAGAAAATGCATTTACTATTAAAAATATAAAACAAATTTTTATTGTAAATATTGTGTTTCATAGTTCTCAATAAAACGTTTAGATTTTTTTATTGAATATTTTTTTCTAGTATATATAATTTTTTTTAGAGTTTATTTTTTAGTACATTACTCATAATTTTTCTGATGTAATAAATTAGTTTAAATGACCACAGATTTACCCCCAAATCTCTCTCACACACGTTCACAATAAAACCCAAATCCATCCATCCATCATCAGTGTAAAGTGCGCTAATGGCAAAGCCACATGCAATCAGTCCTCGGCACAGCTTTCACACAAAATACTCCCTGAGCTACCATAAATTTTAGCAATTAATTACAGCACTAATTTGCTGGAGTACATCTTTACAGCCTGTGTATACGCAGCCACAAAACTCAGCATAAACACATATAGATCTGATTCTATTCAGGAAAGATCTTATTAAAATGGCCGCAAGCTGTGTTTGAAGGAGCTTAAAAAGAGGACCACAGGCCAAGGTCGAGACGACCGTGAAAACACAGCAAGAGATGGACAATCACCTTACAGGACACCCTCAGTGCTGTAGAGGACAGAGGTATAATTGACAGGAAATTATATACCGTTATATTGTGAAAAAAATGAAAATATCGCAAATATTTTAAAATAAAGATGGTATATGATAGATAGATAGATAGATAGATAGATAGATAGATAGATAGATAGATAGATAGATAGATAGATAGATAGATAGATAGATAGATAGATAGATAGATAGATAGATAGATAGATAGATAGATAGATAGATAGATAGATAGATATTCTCAAAAAAGATACTACTTTTAAAATAAAATGTTAGGATATATATAAAAAAATGTGTGTAAAAAAAAATATATATACACACACACACACACACATTTTATATTAAGAGTATAATTTGAGAATATCTATAAAAAATCTAATATACATTATATATAATATATATATACAGAGAGAGAGAGAGAGAGAGAGATTAAAAAGATAATTATTGTAAATATTTATAATAATTATCTTTATTTTAAAATATTTAAAAATTTTAAGATATTTTCATAAACAATGTTGCACGTGTGTTGCAAGTATAAATTCAAAACAGATATTTTCAAAAATAAATTATTACATAAATTATTATATAGTTTATTTTAAATAGTAAAAAACAATATTTAAAATAAATTAAAGATATTTGATAAATGCCTATATATATATATATATATATATATATATATATATATATATACCTATTTTGTATACATTGAAGCAGTGTGAGTGTGTGTGTGTGCGTATATATATATATATATATATATATATATATATATATATATATATATATATATATATATATATATATATATATATATATAACCTCTCTTTGAGATTGAGACATGGTATGAAGTGATACAGTATCTGTGTAGCATACCACTGTTTTTAATTAAATTCGGCTTGTTCCTGTCATAGTGTCATCATGGTCCGCTTCCTGCCAATAAGTCTTGGCACAGCAGACGGCGTGATGTGTCACACACAGCTCACCAATGTATTACAGACGAGAGCTGTGAGTTTACAGGGGGCCCGAGTACACGGCCAAGAACAAAGAGTAATTAAAGAGAACGTCAATTTCAATGTTCTTCAAGCTCTCCTTCTTAAAGTACCTTACTCTCACACTCTGACCATTCAAGTGCATTAGAAAAACTCTTTCCCTGCAGGTGACCTCAATTAAACTGGTGTCTATACCTCGGTACTCAAATCACAATCTCTGTGAATAAGCATAATGGAATAAACTGTAATGCTTTATGGCATCGATATTTTACAAAGCTCTTGTTTTAAAGCAAAACTTGTTTCTAAATGACATCTGAAGGCCTGTTGAGGCCATGGTTTAGATATACTGCGGGAACATTGAGCTGTGGTGCTCATTTGGGAAAAACAGATTTGAATCCAGCATGCAACGTATCCCAGTCTGATTCCCGGTTCCATTATTTCTTGTCACTTATGAACAGTGTTGGGGAAAGTTACTTTTAAAAGTTACAATATTGCGTTACTCCCTAAAAAAGTAACTAATTGTTTATGAAAAGTAATGTGCTACATTATTCCCAGATAACAACCGTTGAAAACAGATAACACAGGCTCATCCGGGTTACTGACGCTTGCTAGGAGCGTTTTTTCTTCGTGGAAGTTTTGCATTTGGTGAGCTAATAAAATATTAAATAGCTATAAAGAATATTAGAGGCTTTCCTGTAGCTTAAATGGTAAAGTGCTGGCGCTTGCAACTCCAAGTTCGATTCCCAGGGAAATCAAGAACTGATAAGAATGTACCTTGAAATGCAATGAAAGTCGCTTTGGATAAAAGTGTCTGCCAAATGCATAAATGTAAATGTATTAAAACTCAGTCAAATCAATATTTTGTGCAGTTTTAATTATGTCTTCCAGTATCGTGGACTCGCTCTCTCTTGTTTCATATAAAACGCAGATGCTGCCATTTTGTTACTATTGTTTTGTACACTGTTGGATTATAAAATACAAACAGTTTTAAAACAGATTTTTTAAAACAGATTTTAAAACAGTTTAATCTGAAATCAATATCTCTTATCTCCATAATTATTTATGTGGCGAAATGTTGTGTAATAAGTGGTATGACTCTATACCGTATCTCTTAAATGTCCGTCGTTTGAACTTGCCACGCTAGCAACTGCTCTCTCCGCGGAAGCTTTGCGTTTAAAGACCTAATAAAATATTCAACTCAAATAAAAACTCAGATCGATTTGAGTCTAATTATTTACTTACATGGCAAGTAGCTGTGTATTAAGCGGGATAATGTACATCCAGCCGGTTGTTATCTCAGAATAAACCCCCTTCAGGCTGATGCTCCGCTTGGCGTCTGGGTCTTCATCACCCTGTCGGGGGTTTATTCTGAGATAACAACTGGCTGGATATACATTATACCTTACATAAATGCCTTGAACTACAATAACATCATATTTACTCTGCACTTACTCCTGATTTCTCTCAACATGGGGACAGGAGAGGAGTCAATAAATGGGAAAACAGTAACTTGCGTTACATATTTGAAAAAGTCACTCTGATATTTTGTTGTAAATTTAAAAGTAATGCATTATTCGTACTTGAAAAAGTAATCTGATTACATAACTTACTTTACGTGTAATGTGTTACTCCCAACACTGCCTATCAAAAAAAAAAAAAAAAAAAGCCAAAAAGTCCCCAATTATGCATCTATAGCACAAGCAGAATAAAAATAAGGAGTGTGACATCTCTGTTAGCCCAAGATTTAGCAAATCAAGGTGGTAGGCCTACTTAGACAGCAAGTGCTGTGTTAGTAAAAGAAGCAGTCATATTCTGACATTGTGAATATGACAAGTGAGGAGCTGTCGCACGTCCAGGAGAGAGAGTAATTGCATGCGCATGTCTCTGTGAATGCAGACTGCTGCTGTTTTAATAACCAGCAGAGTGATTTGTACATGTCAAAGAGAGTCTAGTCTGTAGATTCTGACCCAGCTCAGGCTTCATTACACAGCGGTGCGATAAATCCACACTCGCGCTCTCTTTAACAATGCTAAATCACTGAACAAATCATCCACACTGACTAAAATTGATTTCCCCTCTTTTATGTCTAGTGACCATTTAAAAAAATCTAATCAGCCTTGGCTGTCAAGGCAGCTATATCATGTCTGAAAATCTCTCTATGCGCTGCTAACAGCGTGCGGTTTTAAGAAGAAATAACCACTGACATAAGCTTGAACATTAAGCTGTTTTATATATTCTCTGATGCATTATCAGTCATATTTAAAAACAAAAAAGTAATATTACCACAGGTAAAGATTGTGGTTACACATAATGCAAAGTGGAGTGCTTAAAACTAATTCATAAAACATTCTGCTTTTAATTGAATGGCATAAATTACATTTATTAATAATAATCACCCAAAATAATACTAAAACTATATATAAAAAAAAAAAACATTTTCATTACTTAAAATAAAATAAACGTATACAAATATCTACATTTCTAATTTAAGTACTAAGAACTTAAGTACTAAAAAAATGTAAACTGAACCTAAAATAAAAAATAATAAAAACTATATAGACATATAGACAAAAACAAAATGACAAAAAAACAAAATTACTAAATTAATGTAATACATTTTTAATACTACTACACTTATAATAGTATATTAATAGTCTAAAGGTTGAGGTAGCTAATTCTATATTCTATATTATTATATTATATTATATTATTTAAGGTTATAAAATTAAAACTATTAAAAAAACAATTTAATTACTTAAAATAAAATAAACATTAACTGAAATAAAATAAAAATATCGACAGTTCTAATTTTCATTTAGTTAAGTACTAAAATAATTAAAACTAAAACTATCATGGGCATTATAATGTTTGAAGCAGATGTAGGTAGACCGGGAAAACGAGCGGTTAATTCATAAATCCGTCAGATTGACAGATTCCTGCCGGAAATACAACCAGAAGACAGAACACAAGGAGCAGCATGAAAAGGGGCGGGGCTACAGAAGGTCTATAAATAGTATATTAATGATACCAAAATAACACTGATATATTCTCTAAAATACCTATATAATCTGCAGATTTTGTACAGAAATAAATATTGTTGAATGTCTGTTATAAAAATAAAGATGTCTCTTATCACTCAAAACAGATTCTGAGAGGGGAAACCTACAGCAGCTGCTTCAAGCTCTGTGTGTTACGCTTGTCGACAGTAATAATCTGCTCTGTCTCCTCGACTGAACAAGCGACTGACAATTTCACCAGCAACACGCATCAATCCAATTAAGCCCTAATTGAGTGTTGCAAGGTCCATTGATTACAACTGCTGCAGAGTAATAGAATGAGCAAGCCTCAGAATTAGGCACCCGACCCTAGAGGTTTCAGGGTGTCAGGTCGTAATGTTGGGGCCAATGAGGGTGAATCTGCTTTGGAAGCCCTGAGTGCAAGACTCCACAATCATTCAATGTCACATAGTGGCGTACCTTCAGAAACTAGATGTTCTGAAGCTATATATTTATGCATTTATGAAAGAGGACAGAATGATACTTACATGTGTGTGTAAATGTGGCGGTGTGTCTTCTATTGGAAAGATTGGCTTGCCACTCAAAAAGGGGTCGGGAATGATCCCGGGTTGTTTTGTAGGTGAAGGAATTGCACTTTGAGGAGAAAGATGAAGGACTGTCATCGGATGTGTGCAATTCAACCTCAAGATCTTGATCTGGATTATCTGCGTTCACACTGTCCATATGGTTTGAATCTGGATTAACCAGGTCCACATTGTCCTTAAAAGGCATAAAATAAATACTATATTATAAAATGGTTTATTGTGTTTATAGAATCATTGAAAGTATAGTGACTTCCCTGAGACCTGGTCTGAATATACTTTTTATTCTGTTGCTATAGCTAAAGTCAGAAGGCTAATCTGCTTGATGTAAAGAGTAAACAGATGTTGCAAGGTTACTTGTTCCCAGAGACAATTAAAAGGGACTATAAAGCTTCATCCAATGGTCTTTACAATGTGTTTGTGTTCAAATGATAAAGATAAAGATACAAATGTTTTGTATGGTTTGTAGTCCTGCACAAAAAAACTTTGATCCAACTATCCAATACTATGTGAATGCAGAGCAAAGCATGTATCAATTTCCCTTGGTGATGTTTCGTATCAGTGATCAAAGGCCACTGCTTTGAACTTCAGCCAAGAGGTGTCCTATCTTACAACAGCACTTTCCTTGTGTCTTTTTTCTTCCCGAAGTTCGTTACCAAGATATTGTGGCCACTGCAAAAAAAGGGTCAAAGTCTGCAGAGAGGCATGCAGTGTTCAGACAAATCCTTATCCACTTTCAAAACATTGAACATATGGTTATTGCAAAAGTTAAAGTAGGAACCCCAAGTGTGTGATACACTTTGCTGAAGAAACTTACGGAATATACTGCATTTGGAGGAATTTTGCACTGCATCTCTTTGATTCAAGGTAAGAAGTGCTTTTTATGTTTAAAAATGGAGTCAGTTTGATGGTTAAATTGTTTCTGTTTTTTAAGTAAAAAAAAAAAAAAAAAAAATCATTGTATTTTTTTAACGATTTTGAGAAAGGAACAGATTGGGAATTGGGAAACTATTGGAAAATGTAAATAAAAAATGTATTTTCTCACAACAACAAAAAAAAAACAGAATAAAATTATAAATAAATGGATCTCTGTGTGTATGTGTGTGTGTGTGTGTATATATATATATATATATATATATGCGCAAAGTAAATATAAACAAGGCACAAAGCACGGGGAAAAAAATATATCAATGAAGCAGATGCATAAATTATCGATTGTTTTGAGTATGAATGCACGTGGGCCACCATTGACAAAAGATGCACAATGTGATGATGGATCATCCATAATTGTACTTAAAGGTCAGGTGTGTATGCGCGTCTTCATCTGATGTCAAGAGATGGTAAGTTATTATAAGTGTTAAACAACTTGCTTTTCACACGTGCCATTGAAAAACACCCTAGTAAAAAACACTTAACTGCGTCATTCATTCATTCATAAAAAAATCCGTTACTTATCTTTCGATGTTAATTAGCCTAACATTAAGCTAACCAATGCAATGCATATAACATCCTCAAACACTCGTTAATAAACAAAAGCAATTGCATCATTTGGGCGCGTAACAAACGCCTCAAGAAGAACCAACGTTAGTTTGTGGCGTTTAACTTTGGCGCCACGCCGTTTTGTGCTACAAACTTGAATGATGATTGAGATATTACACTTACTATTTTCGACGATGAAACGTTGAGAAAATCCCATGCATGGTGAAGGTGAGACGTGAGCCATTTCTCTAAATTTGGGGGTGGGCTTTTTTTCTTTTGCCTTGGGCCAGCTAACCTGAAAGAACACCTTAGCAACTGAGTAGCAACTTGCTAAAAGCCTCTCAGAACACCTTAGCAACACCCTGGTATTGTGACAACAGGTAGATTAGCATTGGAAAATTGCATTTTCACAAGAGACAAGTCCACTATGATAGTTTGTAATTTATAACACACATATTTTGCACAGAAAATGTAAAAAATTAACATTTAACATGCTATCTGAATGAAAAATGTAATGCGATTTGGCAGATAAAGTCGTCAATTTATTTTGTAGCCTATAGCTTTTCTCAATACACATTATGTTTCAGCTTTACAGAAAATTGTGCTGTTAAATAAAATCTTCATGCTTTATAGTCATGTTTAGCAGATTAGAGCTTAGGGATAGTTTACATTTTGGAATGATATAAAGAATCAAGTAGTTAAGATTTGCTATATACTAGCTAAATATCCTTTTATCGCCTTAGGACAGGTTTGTTATTCCATTTCTAATGCACTGACTTTAAAATGACATACATTTTTCTTATTTTTTCATTTCATTTTATTTTATATTTTATACATTTCCAAAAAACTGAGTAATGATAGCAAATCATTGTTGATGCACTTGATGTAAGCTAAAGCCTATTGACTATTTTAAAAGGGGGAGGGGCATTCCGGTATTTACCACGCCCATTTTTTCTGTTTCAGATAGCCAATAAGGGTGCGTTCAAGTCCTCCTGGGAAGTTTGTATTTTTTATATTCCGATATGCAATCGGAAATTTCCTAGTTCCCACTTCCGAAGTTGTGATTACACGCTCATCGCATTCAAGTTCTTTGTTGTCAGGAAGAGCAGGAACCATAGAGGACACCAGGTTTATTCTTGCCTATTTATTGGGAAAATCTTATTAAAGCCAAAATGATATTTAGCGTCTCATTCATTGACAAACATATAAACATTCACTGCGCTATGTAGATACTCATCTTGCTGACAATTCTGGAATTTCGGAAAAATGCAGGCTATTTTCACCATGTATAAAACATACAGTACGCCTCAAATGATTATTCATATATGTAAATATGCACTGCTTTAATGACAAGACAAGGTGATGTACAGTAGCAGTCACAGCAGCAACAGTTCTCCCCTTCGCCATGTTTAAAGTTAATGGCCTGCCCAACTCGGGAACTTGTGTATTAAAATTATCCCGAGCTACCTATAGTGGTAAATACGACTTCAGAAGGCATTCATGAATTTGTAAATATGATCTTTCCAACATGACTTGAATGCACCATAAGTCAACACAGAAAGAGTCACTTCAAATAGGCCTATTGGTTGGTGAAAGCTATGTGGCCCCGTTTTATGATTTTGTTAAGAAAAAGACTTAACAAATGAGAGGAATGATTGTGTTTAGATTTCAGTTTTCATCGTTCGCATCTCTTATACTTTTATCTTCATCAACTCCAACAACAACTCTAATAGTTAGAAATTCACTGTCAGCTAATGCAATTGCAGTCTCGGTTGTCACCTGACCTTCATTATCCTCTAAAAGCTTTACTGTCAATGGCACGGTCATGTTAGCACCATGGAGACAGTTTTCTCGGTAGGTTTTCCCCAGAGCCCTTGAGTGATGGTGGCTGATATGAAGTCATTACATGCAGCATCCATCTTGTGTTGTGTGCTCCGTGGTGTTGCCTTCTTAATCAGTTTCACCCTTGTTAAGAGCTCCTGTGGACACTGACAGGATCCCATTTAGGTTTAACCATGCCAGAATGAATCCTCTAAGCACACTACACCATTTCAAAGGCCACCCACAATGGCGGTCCATGATATTGTCGGGCTTTGCAGTGTAATTCTGTCGGGGTCATTTGTTACAATAGCACTGGTCCCGTATGTAATATGGTGTGAATGGTGCGGTAGGAGAGATATTACACAGATCAAGCTTCTACATGTGTCAGCCTGACTCACTATGGAAATAAATATAGCTGTGAGATAACTTCGTGTCTCCAGTGAATGGTGCACTATATCTTTTTTTGGATTAGCTATTGGGATCTTTGAAATAGGAGAGGAAAGATAGGAAGTCTAGGAAAGGAATTAGCCTCATATCTCTAGGTAGATCAGGTAGGTTTCGGAATCCATTGTCAGTGTTATTTGGAAACTACTGTCGATGCGTCAGAACCTTCCACACAAAGGTGTTTAATGGAAAATACCGTTGACCTTCTCCCAACCAGATATAAGCAAACTTTCAGGCACATTTCCATGATGTAATCAGAGCTCTTTAAAGCATTCTTTGTTCTGCAACTGTTATTAGTCAATCCTGCTTTGTTTTTCCTGATGGACGAATGTTGTTTGAGAAGTTCTCAGCATTGTTGGATTGGATTTGTAAATTGCATTTGACTGTAATCCCTGTATAATCAGTTTAATATGCAGCTGAAGGGTCCCTCATGCTTGTGAAGGGGGCGTGGTCAGTTAGTTGGTGGGTGGGGCAATGGGTGTGGCAACACATCTTACATCAGAGCAGAGCATTCATTCATAGAAGAGCTTAACTGCCTTGAAACAGTTGCACAGTGAACTCTCTTTGTTGTGCTTTAATGGCAAAATTTTATGATATAATTAAAAATGAAATGTGGATAATGTATCTAATCTGATCTTCAGTTTCATTTATATGGCTGGGGATCTTTGTATTGGATATAGAAGTTGTGTGCTTATTTAAATCTGACAAAGTGATCGGAGTTTGTACACTCAAAAAACATATTTTTTGCCCCTTGTTCAGTTTAGGCTAATTAATTAAAATAAGCTAAAGTAACACGATTTTTTTAACATTTTGTCACAACTTAATTTAACTGTGTTTAATCAACCTAATATATTTAAAACTGACGTTTACTTATTCACTGTAAAAAAAAAGGATTGCTGTGATTATTTATCACAACTTAAAATTCAACATTAGAATAAGAAATAATGTGTTGTTTCTACTTAAAGTATGTGTATGTATGTGCTTGACTTAAAATATTAAGTTTAGTTAACTTTAGTTTAATTAAGTCACCAAAGTTAATTAAGTTAACAAATTTTAAGTTTTTATAACCAATTACAGCAACATTTTTTAATACAATGTTCATTTGTTTTAAAACTACATGAATCATTTTTGTTGACAACTATCTGGGCAGTGGATCTGTAGTTCCCAGCATGCTTTTCAACGGACTGCTTTAAGAGAGTAAATTTAGGGATTACAGTATTATATTATTTTCAGTAAAGGGAAATATGTTGTTAGTTAATATAAGTGTTAAATGTTCAGTTATGTTAGACATTTAGAGGAGTCTCTAAATGTTTCTAGAAGTTTCTAAATTCAATTAAACCTAGTTCATCTAATGAGTTATTTTTATGATCTAAAAAATGACAACAGTGGATTTATCCATCTTAAAGATTTACCTAAAAATAAAAGTCCCACTCTGACTTTCATTTATGTTCGAGATGCAGATTAAGACATTCTTAATGAAGCTTGACCGATTTCTGACGCTCCATGCAACCAAAACTTTGACGCTTCAAAAAGTTCATAAAGACTTTAGTAGAGTTAGTGCTTTTGTAGAATGGAAAATTAACGTTATATCATATGGTTTTTTTTTTTTAGTCCAGTAAAACCTAAAATGTTGCTAGCTAATTTTTTACAGTGAAGTTCTGGCAACCACAGCTGCTGTTATTTTACCGTAAATTTCACAGTTTTTTCAGAATGTGTAACGTACTGCATCTGACTCGATTCTTCACTTGCCTGTCAATTCATCATGTGTGTGGTTAATGGAAATGATTTCCTTATACCTCACACTTTGAGTCACCTCTGGGAATCTCCACAGCCTGATAACTGAAGCTCACACACATGAATTTCCCTGTTATCACTCTGGAATATGTCAGCATTCGTCCCCCACACGCTTCCAGCCTGCTTTGGCTGAGTTTTATAAGTCCAGCGCTCATTCAACCTCTCAATACCAGCCACAGGACGGCCCTTGGAAGTCCACCTAATCGCTCTGAACTACAGGTGGCAGGAGAGATCGGCCGCCCCATCTGGGAATCAGGAAAACTTCTCTCTGGATTGCTTTCACCCCCTCTCTCTCTCTTTCTCTCTCTTCATTGCTTTCCTCTCTCTCCTGGTTTCCAGTGAGGTGGTAATCCCCAATCTGAAAAGGAGATCCAAGCTGAAGTAAAGACGTTTTGGGTTGGCATGCTCCAGAAAGGAACCCGTCACATTGCTCCTCACAGCTCTCGGTCGCAGTGGTAACAGGGCACCTGAACAAGGGGGCTAAATTAGACTTTAGGAACAGAACACAAACCAGCAATTTCCAGCTGCCAAACTTTGGAGGAAACTTTATTTTTTTCTTCCCCAAACCTGAACAAATTTGTGTCCCGCAGGAGCGTGAAAAAGTGATTTCGGCCGCTCTCTAAGTTATTGGAGCTCTCTGAAACTTCTCTTTCATCTGTAGGTTGGCACCATGAGTGCTGAAACCGGGAAAGACTTCTACGATTACTCAGAATGGTACGAAAATGCAGTGCCAACCAAACCTCCTGTCGAGTAAGTACTCTTAATTTGGTGTTTTATAGAGGTTTCGATTTTAAATTTTATCATTCGAAGTGAAAAAAATTCCAATTTGAATGTATTTCACTTACGTTTGTAATACATTTTTGCATCATTATAACTGAACATTTCAAATGTATCATAAAAAAAAAGAAATTCATACTTCTATTCATCAAGGATGCATTAAATTGATCAAAAGTGACTGTAAAGACATTTATAATGTTACAAAAGATTTCTATTTCAAATAAATGCTGTTCTTTTGAGCAGCACAACTGTTTGCATCATTCATAATGATAATCAGAAATGTTTCTTGAGCAGCAAATCATCATATTAGAATGATTTCTGAAGGATCATGTGACTGAAGACTGGAGTTATGATGCTGAAAATTTAGCTTTGACATCACGGGAATAAATTAAATTTTAAAACATTCAAATAGAAAACAGATATATTTTTTTTATCAAATAAATGTAGCCTTGGTGAGCAGAAGAGACTTCTTTCAAAAACATTAAAAAAAATCTAACTGACCCTATACTTTTGTACGGTAGTGTATATGTAGTTATTCATTTTAAATATAGTATATATTATTTTTATACTAAATTACACATACATGTATTTTGCGTTATTATAATTTCCATTTCTAAAATATATATTTGCATATATATAAGGTGCATTCATAGGTCCGCTGGGTTTAGACATTAACTTAGTTTTGTGATTTTAGCTTGATAACATGGGTAAGGTAATCAGATATTCATTAGATATGATCTTTATTGCTGCATGTCATATAGTCTTGTTGCCATCCCATAATGCACTTCCCAGAACATTATATGGTTCCAAGTCTACAGGTGTGCAAACATATCTGATTATATTTCTGCTGAAAGTGATATACACATCCATCACTGCGATTCATGCCGAGATTTTCTTTTTGATCTCATCTTTGATTCTCTTCACATATGCAAGAGACTTTTCGGCAACAAGACACCAAACTGTGAAGATGGGGTTACTTCAATGCGTCACATATTAGCTTCGTCCAAGACTTCCTCTGTTGGTAAAATCAGATGAAATAAGGGCCTTTTCATTCATCTAGAGGTTTTCTAATTCCATCCCAGCATTCCAGTTTACTTGGAAGTGTGATCGGATCCGTGTGCTGGCGTTCCACGTCAGTCACATTACCTACGACAATCGGTTTAAATGAATAATCTTCACTTGAAGAGGTTCAGCAAAAGTGCTCTTGTTAGTAATGGTCTGTTGCTTAGGAAAGGAGGGAGCGTGTGCAGGTTGAGTAATCGGCCTGGATCTCACCAGCTTATGATAAATACTCTGTGTTTGTGAAATTTTCAGAGTTATCCTACCATGTGACCCCACAGCTGAAGAAGGCCTCTTCCACATATGCATTGCTGCAATATCTGTGAGTTCCCTTCCCTTCTGATATGTACTTCTTTCTGCATATTCTCAATTTTCTCTTTTGGTCTTTGCCTTCTATTCTTTCTCTGTATTGGTCTGTCCAAAATTCAGTATCTTTGAGTACTTGGAATATTGTAATCAGTCAGTACCATGGTAAATATCAAAGTACTAGTGATAGACCAATATATATATATATTGGCCAGAATGATTAAACTGACAATATTTGGATAATCTGAGATGCACTTTTGTGTCCAAATCTAGAAATATACTTGGAGGGGGAGGGGGGTGCTTAGGTGTATGTGGGTTTCTTGAGTAAATAATTTGTAAAATAATTATAGATCATTAAATTTACCAGTAAATGTTTTATACATTTTGATTTATTTATTATTATATTAATATTTTCTTATAAAAACAACAACAGCAACATTATCCATGGATTGTAATATCATATAAATTTTGGGGTGGGCTCTTTTGAATTATGCTAGTAAATAACCACCCAGAACACCCCAGCAACGTCTTAGCAACCATCCAGAACACTCTAGAAACGTCTTAGCAACCACTCAGAACAGCCTAGAAACGTCTTAGCAACCACTCAGAACTCCCTAGAAACGTCTTAGCAACCATCCAGAACACTCTAGAAATGTCTTAGCAACCACTCAGAACACCCTAGAAACGTCTTAGCAACCACTCAGAACACCCTAGAAACGTCTTAGCAACCATCCAGAACACTCTAGAAACAACATATTGACATTATATTGGCCATCCTAATCTCCAGTGTCATTTTAGTATTATGTTTTTATTCTTATATTTTCTGTTTTTATTTTAGTTAAAATGTTATTAATTTATGTAATTTTATTGTTTTCTTTTAAACATGTATAGATAGTTTTTATTAGTGCTGTCTAATCGATTAATCTTATCTAACAAAAGTTTGTAAATATATAATATTAATGTGTGTGTGTGTGACTATCTATATATGCAGTGTGTATATATATGTGTGTGTGTGTGTGTTGTCTCACACACAAACTTTTGTTAGATGCGATTAATCGCGATTAATTAATTTGAGAGTACTAGTTTTTATTAATTTTCCTTTCAGTTTTAGAACATTATTAAACTAAATGAAAATGAGTAATTTGCATTGGCAACTAGTTGAAATAAAATTAGTGTACGTTTTTTTTTTTTTTGTTATTTCAGTTAAAGTTTATCTTATTTTAAGGAAAAGTATTTTATGCTTTTAGTTTTAGAAAACTATAATAACCCTGCTAATTCCTATATTCTGGTATGAGCATTTGCCATTGAATAGTCCATGTAAGTTGACCAATGGCAAAGTACCGTAGTATTTCCACCTGATACCATAGTACTGTTGTAGCACTTGTGTAAAGAAACCATTTAAAAGGAATGCAATGCATTTGTTGTCATTCATTTTGTAACTGCCAGACTTCCCACTGAGTCGCTAGCCTTTTGCTTTCTTTGATATGATACAAAAAGCCACATGCTAATTGACTACGATGAACCCATGTGGACTCAGACGTCACCTTAGGCCGTGACGCTTCCTAAAAGTGTTACAGGTCACTGACCCCAGGCACTTACTCACACCAGAAACAGAGACCGCTCCGCCCTTGTTTCATGGGGGTCTGTGCTTTCATTTGAACCAAGAAGCTGTGATGCAGAAGAGGTTAAGAAGAGGTGGAGGGCACAGCAGCGCCAGGCTCTGGTGGGCCATTAGAGAAAGTCAGGGGGGTTGTAAGACTGACAGATTGTCCTCTCTTTATGTCCAAAGCTGGTGGTCATGCTGGTTCTTGCCATCCTGGCCAGACGACAGAAGTTGGGTGTCAATCAGAGGGGACTCACGGGTTTACTCAGGTCAGTTTGACATCTGCCATGTAAACAAACACCCTAGCAACACCCTGGCAACCACCAACATCATTTTTGTTCTGTTTTTATTTCAGCCCAGTAAACTTTTTAGACCACACACAACACAAGGGTCTTGCCGTAGCCGTGTATGGAGTTCTCTTCTGCAAGCTGGTCGGAATGGTCCTCAGTCACCAACCACTTCCTTTCACGAAAGACACCGTGTACAAAGGTACGACGGACAGATTTCTTGCTTCATGAAGTGGTGAAATGCATTTACTGTGAATATTTCATGAGTGAATATTGACAGTAGTTGACAAAAGTGATTTCCGGTCTAGGAAAACTGACATCTTCACTCTTTATTCAAATATTTTTAAACATGTGTTAAAGATTTTTGTAAAGCATATTGTAGTTGTGGAAAAAATTTGAAAAATTAAACATGCCAAATTGCGTGGACATGATTTTTGGCCAGGCTGTCATACAAAGAGATTATGAAAATGCGAAAGCAAGAGAGAACCAATGAAATATTAATAACTTAGAGCTTTTTGCATTTTTCATAGTAAAATAAAACCTGTAATTTTAATCTACCTTTTTTTTGCCAAACAATTTTGTCAGATAAATACCTTAACCAAGTTTAGTGTTTAGTTCTCATATTACATTTTCTTCATATTTGGATGTGTTTATCAAACTTGTAGGGTCATTAACTCTTTCCCCACCAGTTTATTTATGTTTTTTTTTTTTTTTTTAATTGCCAGCCACCGCCTGGACTTTTGATCATTTTCACGAACATTTCATGGCCTCCAGAATATTTTGTTTTATGAATATCTGAATATGCAATACATCAAAAGAAAGAACAAAGCCTCTGCTTTAAAAAACAACAACCCTGTTTTATTCTAGCTTCATGCATCCTTTTTAATCAACACTTGAATGTAAGTTTCATAAAAAAGCAACCTTTTTGTCAAAGATTACGTCCAGATAAGATTCAGAATGATTATCAAAACACAGATGGAGTAAATCGAGTCCATCAACGCCCACGAAACTTCAAAGTCCTGTAGCTAATCCTGGGTCGACATTTCATTCGGTAACGTTAGGCAGTTTTGATTTAAATGCCGTTTAATTTTGATTATCGCGTTATTTTACATGTTTCTGCTTCTTTTTCGTCTGTGTTTTGATCAGGAGATTCGGTACTCTTTCTGAAGATGTCATAGCACCCCCTACTGTTTAACAGTGAAAACACAAAAAGCCGGAAATTTACGTCAATGGTGGGGAAAGAGTTAAAAGCAAAATCCCCTCTGGAATTATTTTATCATGTGGCATAGTGGTTAAGGCTCACGACTGCCAAACTGAAGGTTGCTGGGTCGATTCCCACAAGGAGCTAACCTTGATCCGCCAAACATTTTGGACTTAACCGTACTTTTTTAAAGATTCAAAAAGAAGAGATTCTTTTTTATCATAATGTAAATCAATGCTGTTAGAAAGATTTCAGGCCACCAAAGTGTTTGGGAAATTCACCGGTTTGCAGGGATATCTCGTGGGGAATAGTGGCTCACCCTGCACAGGTGCTATCGAATGAACATTGAACACTCTCTCTATTCACAAGATGGCATCTATCCAAAGTAGGCTCAGTTCACACAAGAGGATGAAAAGTAGCACCCTACCTGATCTTTTTCCCCCCTCTGTACTGCTAGTCCTTCTTAGTTGTGTTTTGTAATTGGATTATCGCCTGCATTTTTTGTTTCTTAATGCTGCATTTGCATTATGTAACTATTTGGTGCTTTAATAGGTACATTTTGAGACATAAGTCTGTTAGTGTGGATGGGACACTATTGTTATTCTCCTCATTCTCAATCAAATGACGTGTTTTGCTGTTTCTGAAGTTTAAAAAATCATATGATCAAGCAAGTAGTCATTTTACTCAAAGTAACTTGCAGTACACAATCCTCCTGGAGCAATCTGAGGTTAAAAGAATGATACTGCTATCATTTACTCTCCCCTCCCATTGTTCCTAATCTGAGTTTCCTTCTTGCGTTGAACACAAAAGAAGAAATGCTAAAGAATAATGAATGTAAATGGAGACTCAGAGCATCGTCCTCAAAAAATTAGATACTGTAAAAGCACTGTAACAGTTGAACACTTAAAAAAGACAGATAATGGTAGTTTTAACCAATATTTTATTGATATTCAGACTTTTAACAGTTATTGGTTTTTTGAAAATGAGTGTTAATTGACTGGTACCATTTGGTATACTGTAAAAAAAAAAAATAAAAAAAAAATTGCTGCCTTAAACATCCAAGTTAATTTTACTGAAAAATTTAAGTTATTTCAACTTAAGACATTAAACTGACTTTAAAAAATTAGTTGAATCTTGTATAAATTATAAAAAAAGTTATAATTTGTTTAACTTATTTTGATGAGTAAAAGCAATTTAAAAACATGTTATCATAACTTATTGATCATATAATTTTTTACAGTGTAGAACTCTAAAGAATAAATTTGTGAGCATCTAGATCACAAAAAATAGCATAAATAACAAAAACAGTAATAATTTCTAATACGACTGTAATGCAGTATTCCAAGTATTCTGAAGCGATTCAATAGTTTTGTATGAGGAACAGGACACAAATTGAAGTCAATTGACACTAAAAATAAGTTTATATAACTCTCTTGCTCCAAGACACATTGGTGATATCTCATAGATCGCACAGTAGTGGGTTTGAACTTACAACCTTTCAATATTAAATGACTTGCATGTAGACATATTGCCTGTTTTGCTCTATTTCGCCAACAAAAATAGTTCCAAACAAAGCCACAGCAGAACTATTCAGATTTACTGAATAAATCCATCTGTTTGAACGAATCGGCTGAATGAATGATTCAATGACTACTCAAAGTCGAATGTTTCATTCCTGAAATGATCAGCTGTTTGAACGAATCGGTTGAGATAATGACTCAATTATTCGCTCATTAACAGTGATTTGTCACTGCCTACTGGATGTTTAAGTTTCACATTTAGTGTCTTTTGAATTTTACAATCATTTCATATATCAGCATTTTATTTATAAATATCGTCTGATCATCGTTATTGACAAAATCCCATTTCACACCCATGGATGTGTATCATTATATTGGATCTGGGCATTCGGTCTTAAAGTGACAGCAGCCTATACATACCCACTGTTAAGTCATTAATGTTAATCTAACAACAAAACAATAGTGTTATTTTACATTTAGGTCTAATTATTACATGTCTGTACCTGAATCCACCATTTTGTTCTTTATTTCTGTAGAGTTCTGGATGATCCTGGCTCTTTTGTACTATCCCGCTTTATACTACCCCCTTCTGGCCTGTGGTACGCTGCATAACAAGGTTGGTTACGTTCTGGGAAGCCTGCTGTCGTGGACACACTTCGGAGTTCTGGTCTGGCAGAAGGTGGACTGTCCCAAAACACCACAGGTACAAGTTATTGTATGCATCTAAAACATTGCCTATAGATTATTTCCAGCACAGTTTATCTGGGTTCTTAGTTTAGTTTCCCACTGTGTTTTTAGAGGATTGAATAAGACTCTCAGATAAGTTTATTAACCTCAACCGGTTTTGTTCCCATTGTCCTCGTGTCTCCTAAATGAATGGTCAAACATCAAAACAATTTGTTCTGCTTCTTGGAATCTCACCATGGAGCTTTCCTTCAGTTAATCACTTTAGTTTCTGTCAGAACTAAAGAAAAAGTACCAGTAGCAAGAAAACAAAGGGATCAAACCGCAAATACTGTCTGGCTGGGTTCATGCTGAAAGCCATTTAATTATTTACAATAAATAAAGACAGCCTTGTTTGGGTTGTAATATACATTCTCAGTACAATTTCATGATTGGTTTGCACAGAATGTGTGTGGAAGATATTGTGGGTAATATGGCCAAAGAAATGGCCCGTAAACTTTTGATGTTATTTGAAATTGATTTGTCTGTTCTTTCTCCATGTCTGCAGTTCTATAAGTACTTTGCGCTGTTCAGCAGTCTTCCTCAGATTGCCTGTCTGGCCTTTCTTAGTTTCCAGTACCCACTACTTCTGTTCAAGGGCTTACAGAATACAGAGAAGTCCAATGCCTCTGAGGTAAGACTTTGTTGTTGCAAAGGGAAATGTCTAAAATGTCAGGATGATACAACTGCTCTCATATCATAATAAGGAAGAAAAAGCTATATTAAAAGGATCAAATTTTAAAGTAAAACATTACTTTATGAAGGCATAATCTTTTATTATTGTTTCATTTATAGTTTTCATTATTGTACATTGTTTCTTATATATATTTTGTAAAATGCTGTTGTCCAATTCACCCAAAATTAATAATTATGAATGAATAAGAATTATACAACTATTCTTATTTCATAATAAAGAATAAACTATATGTTAAAAGGATAAAATTCTTAATAAAACTTATTACGTTATGAAGGCATAATCTTTTATTATGTGTGTGTGTGTGTATATATATATATATATATATATATATTATATTATTGTACATTGTTTCTTAAGACATCATTTTACATAATGAAATTTTTAACATTACTCTAATTTAATTTAAACTGTAATATTTAAAATATTTTTAATATAACTGCTTAATATTTGAAAAATAAGGTTAGTTCATGTTGTAAAATCATAATAAAGATTATATATAGATATAGATAAAGAGATGGATGGATGAAATTAAAAAAATACTTACAATTAAGGCATAATCTTTTGTTAATGTTTTCTTTAATTGCTTACAAGGTTAGTTCAGGTTGTAAAATGTAGTTGTTCAACTCCCTCGTGTGATATGTGATATGTGATATGTGATATTTGAAATATGTGAAAATGTGATATTTATGAATTAATAATTTGATGTTTTTTGTTTTTTTTTATATATATACTTTTTAACTTTAAAAATATATTGGAACATTTTTTTAAATGACAGTATGTGTACACTCACATGTCCCCAAGATGTAAGGAAATATAATTTTTTTGGTTACATCACATGACATTTTTAGAGTCATTAAATTGAAACTTATCTTGAACATGGTATAAAAGTTTTCAAAGCCACATGAAACTATTATGAAAACATTTCTAAAAAAAACTTGCCTCGTGTTTTGCCTCTAGGTTTTTAAAATACTTTCCTTTTCTTTATCATGGACTCTTATTTGTCCTGGATCTATTTGTCACTGATCCATCATTTTTCCATGCTGTACTGCATGTGACCCTGTCAGAACAAACCTGTGACCCATTTTTGGGTCATGACCCGCCAGTTAAGCACCACTGCGTTAATTCATAATGAGGGACTTAGCAACATGGAAAGGCAAGAGGGGAGTTTGTAAACTCGGCACCTGCATTCCAGAGGTCTAATCATTGTAAGCAGCTCAATGGGATTGGGTTATGTTTGACTCACAGAGGACATTACACAAACAGCGTGCTGTTTTCCCACAGGAAACGCACAATGCCAGTGTTATTCAGCTATAATCGCAATGACAAATAAGTTTGGATGGAATAAGAGGAACAATTCCTTCGCGAAGTGTCTAAACTGCGAGTAAATGATTTAACAAATCTAAAACAATTTTCAGAATTACCAATTTGTCGGCAGCACTTTATTTAACAGTCCTTCTCCCCATGTAAATACTATGTACTTATTATAGTAATTCAAATAACTAGGTACTAACCCTGAACCTAACCTTAACCCATGTAGTTACCTTGTATTACCCAATACTTTCTTAGGTAAGTCTTTTTTAAAGATGAAAAATTTGATAGAGACCATCATTCTGTGTGAAATCTATCAAATTTAAAACAGTGTCTATCATACAGTTTGATGTGACCAATACTTTGCTTGTATTATGTACTAATAGGTTGCGCTTCATTTTTATTTTATTTTTTTGCAGGACCTCAGTAGCAGTTATTACCGAGATTATGTAAAGAAGATTTTCAAGAAGAAAAAGCTCACCAAAATCAGGTGAGGCCCACATATGTGGACACCTTTATTTATTAACCCAAAGGTTCGAGAAGCTTAAAACAGCAGATATTATACTAGTAACTCATGACAAGACTTTTACAGTGAGCTGACGCTTTCCTTGAATATTGTCCCACATCATTATGAGGTTAACTTTTTCTGATGGTTCGGCAACTTCTTGGACGGACCATTTGCTGAAGAAACAAAATGACATTTTGACCTCAAGAATAGTTTCTTAAGTATTCCAGGCCTTGTTCTGTTGCTTATTAATTGAAAGTGGTAGTTATAATGTTGATGGTGGGTAAATTAATCTTGTGAAACCGTTTTGGTAATGGAATGGATTACAATTACAATAAAGGAAAGGAAAGGAAAGGAAAGGAAAGGAAAGGAAAGGAAAGGAAAGGAAAGGAAAGGAAAGGAAAGGAAAGGAAAGGAAAGGAAAGGAAAGGAAAGGAAAGGTGAGTTTTTTTTCCTATTATAGCAAGCAGCACTCTGTACAATAGCCATGCAGATGGGATGTTGAACATGGACTACTTCCTCATTTCCATTGACAAACGTTGAATCACACCTACTGTAAATTGACTTATGCAAAGAGTGGTAGATAGTGATCAGCCACTGTCTTGCAGTCTTTAGAGTCTGAATCGTGAGCTAAAGCCATTGAGTCTGTCTGTACAGCACAGATGCTGATCTTCTTCATGCAAAAACATTGAAAATTGTCCTGTGAGCCACGTGATCAAATGTTTCCTGTTCCATGGAAACCCCGGAGCGCATACGCTGCTTTGGGTGCCGCAGGATTCCCAATTTCATTGGTTATGTCATTCCATGCTTGGCAGGCAATGGCAATATTCTTGGCGTCAAGGAGGTTGAGCCACATATTCCTCGGATCTTCCTCAATGTGTTTGTTCCACGTCTTATTCAGTGTGGATCTTTGCACTGACCAGACAGCCAGTCGTTGCCACTAATGGTGATCGCAGCCTGTGTGCATTCGACAGTAGAGATCGACCGATTGATCGGTTTTCCCGATTAATCGCCACTGCAAAAATCCATACCGGTAGTTTTTCTGGGTTGTGTCCATTGCTGGACCGGATGAGAAGGGTCCGCTGTCATTATACAGTATGAGAGCGGCCTCTAGAGGCGAAATAAAAACTATTACTGATGCCTCGTGGAGTTTGTTTTGACACGTGAGGCTGCGCGAGCGGGACAAGATACGGATTTAAAACAGACAATGAAACTGTATGTTATACAGTACACTACCATACATGTTTTCATATCATTATAAAGTAATTTATTTGTTGACTAGATGCAATTAGTGGAGAAAAAACAGTAGGATGTTTGCCTTCGAGACTGAGAGGACGCTAACATTAGTAGTACCTCAAGCAGTAAAAACAATGTGACAAAAACACACACCATCTATTTGCATTAGTTTCTATCCAGCTGTTTGTTTTTATGCAGTTATTATGCAGCAAAGTTGCAAATATAAATATCGGTTGACTAATCGGTAAACGTGGGCCAACCTAGTTATTGTTATCGGTAAAATCCACTATCTTGGATTTTGGATAGACATGGCCAAACCACCCAAAGCGGATCTTTTCATAGAGGAACACCGATAGGTTCAGCCGCAGGCCTCACATTTAGAAAACCTCAAGTTTGTTCAGCTCTGGCTTGAACAAGGTCCACGTATCTGATCCATATACAAAAGGATGGGGAGGATCACCTTCTAGTATACACATATTTTGGTTCTAATAGCGAAAAAACGCAAAAGCAAAATTGCATGTAATGAAGGGATAATTTCCTTTGATAACCAGAGAAACAAGTGTGCAGCCATCTTTAGAATATTGTTTTTGAACTTCGTTTTTTGCGATAGCTCTTTATATTTCTATAGCATCGCTGGTGAAGTGGATTTACTTATTGTAGAATTAACAAAAGTTATCATTGGCATTGTAATCGAGCGGATGTCATTACAAATTTCAGTTGACCGGGAAGATTTTAAAATGAGTGGGTCATTCATAAATCTGTAAGATCTTACCTTCGTGCTGTGGAAATACAAACCGGAAGACAGAACACAATGAGCGCTGTGTTGAAAAGGGGCGGAGCTACATAAGATCTGTTAGGTATATATCAACAAATTTCAGATATGCCTTAAATACCAAGAAGCCATGAGTTTGAAGATCAGAACTGGTTGTTCAAAGGTTGTAGGTTTGAATCCCATTAAAAGCCATTGTGCAAAGTAATATGTGTACTGTAAGTCACTAGATAAAAGCATCTACTGATTGTCTAATTGTGCATTCGAAAGAATATGATGGGGTATTATTATAGAATTCTATTGAATTAAGTTTTTTTTGTTGTTGTTTATGAACATTATCTCTTGTTTTGCAGTTCCAGTGCAACAAAACCCAAACTATTAGAAAGACTCCGAGATGCTGCCAAGTCTTACATCTACACTCCCGAGGATGGTAATTATTACATTTGGATGTTTTTAATAAACCTAAAGTTGAAAAAAATATATATCCAAAAAATATACACTATCATTCAAAAGTTTGGAGTCAGTAAGAGTTTTTTTTTTTGTCTTTCTTTTCCATCAGTTTTTAGGTTCCCCTTGAAACTAGCGATCTCTTTGGTTGTGGCATTCATTGCACTTTATCAGGTAAACACTTTAAGAAACGAGCCCATTTTTGAGTTATTTCTGTCTAAAAGGAATAATTAATGCACTTTTCTTTCATTTAACTTGGCAAAAGTAGCTTATTCCTACGCATTTTCCATTTTATCGAATCTCCGAATCTCTTAGATGGCGCTCTTGCTGGTCTCAGGAGTGATTCCCACCCTACACATCGTCCGTAGAGGAGTGGATGAAAACATTGCCTTCCTGTTGGCTGGTTTCAATATCATCTTGTCAGAGGACCGTCAGGAGGTGGTCAGGATTGTAATGTACTATTTGTGGTGTGTTGAAAGTGAGTCAGTACTTTTTATACTTCTTATACTTAGGCCTACACAGAATCTGTGCCCACAAATTTCATCTGTCCAATCAGAGCAGAGTAGACCAATCACAATAGACTGGGCCATCTGTCCAATCAGAGCAGAGTAGACCAATCACAACAGACTGGGCCATCTGTCCAATCAGAGCAGAGTAAACAATCACAATAGACTGGGCCATCTGACCAATCAGAGCAGAGTAGGCCAATCACAACAGACTGGGCCATCTGACCAATCAAAGCAGAGTAGACCAATCACAACAGACTGGGCCATCTGACCAATCAGAGCAGAGTAGACCAATCACAACAGACTGGGCCATCTGACCAATCAGAGCAGAGTAGACCAATCACAACAGACTGGGCCATCTGTCCAATCAAAGCAGAGTAGACCAATCACAACAGACTGGGCCATCTGACCAATCAAAGCAGAGTAGACCAATCACAACAGACTGGGCCATCTGACCAATCAGAGCAGAGTAGACCAATCACAACAGACTGGGCCATCTGACCAATCAAAGCAGAGTAGACCAATCACAACAGACTGGGCCATCTGACCAATCAAAGCAGAGTAGACCAATCACAACAGACTGGGCCATCTGACCAATCAGAGCAGAGTAGACCAATCACAACAGACTGGGCCATCTGACCAATCAAAGCAGAGTAGACCAATCACAACAGACTGGGCCATCTGACCAATCAAAGCAGAGTAGACCAATCACAACAGACTGGGCCATCTGACCAATCAGAGCAGAGTAGACCAATCACAACAGACTGGGCCATCTGACCAATCAAAGCAGAGTAGACCAATCACAACAGACTGGGCCATCTGACCAATCAAAGCAGAGTAGACCAATCACAACAGACTGGGCCATCTGACCAATCAGAGCAGAGTAGACCAATCACAACAGACTGGGCCATCTGACCAATCAAAGCAGAGTAGACCAATTAGAGAGACAGAATCCTTTATCAAACTATTTCAGGCACTGTGAGAAAAGAGGTGGTGCTGCAATGTAAATTATGAGAAAATGAAATGTTTTTTGACCTTGGGTGCATGTAAACCTATTGTAGGAGTCCAAAACAAAATTAGGAACCTTCAAAATAGCATAATATGGGCACTTTAAACAACACTTTAACAATTTAGATATACTACAGGAATTGCAAAGCTGGAGTATTTTGGATCAGTGCAGTTGTCTAGAATGGGTTTAATGATGATCTCTGATAAGCAAATATATGCCAACACAGTCATGCAAATGTGAGCTTTCTGATGAAGCGCTTGCATTGATCCAGACTGTTAGAGGTCTGCATGCATCAGTGCATTTACTGCATGCAGTCCAATCATTCGCTTGCATTCACTTTCACTCAGCTTTAAATACCTATATAAATCAACAGATGAATAATGAAGCAGTCAGCAAAGCCGACTGCTGAACTGTAGCACGACTCGTTTTCCCATCAGTCAGTGGGGAAAAAGTGCTGAGGTCGTGAATGCGTACTTGTGCATCTGACATTGACTTTCCGGCTCATGTGATTCTGGTTTTGTTTTTTTCCAGTTTGCTATTTGTCAGCGGTGACCCTGGCCTGCCTGGTCAACCTGTTCATGCTCATGAGGTCCATGGTCTTGCACAGGTGATACTAAAAACTACAGATAAACCTGCTAAAAATCTCACATCCTAATCTATCCCAGTTAACTATGCCGAAACAAATATATGCAAGTAGAAGCAAGTAAGCCAGGTACATTTTATAAATAGAATTTGGAGTGAGAATTGGACATAAAAGACTTAATAAGTTTCTGTTGTCAAAATTAAGTTTATAATCTGTGTGTGTGTGTGTATATATATATATATATATATATATATATATATATATATATATATATATATATATATATATATATATATATATATAATATAATATAATATATATAATATATATATATATATATATATATATATATATATATATATATATATATATATATATATCTCATCAAACTACTCAATTCCAACTTTTTAAATTCAGCAACAAATTATCTAATTAAAATAGAATAAAATATTTGTTCAAATTTCCTTTTAAATATATTCAATAAAATGTATTTCAGCAATAAAATACAAAACAATTGTAACTTTTTTATTTTTTATTTAATATTATAAATATTAATATAAATATGAATGTGTATATATATTAATATTAAATATTCAGTCATAAATATTTGTTTAATATTACATATTTATGTATTTAACAATAAATATTTATGTATTTAATATTACATATTTATGTATTTAACATTAAATATTTTAAAATGTATTTTTTTATTATTAATTTAATATGTGTATATATAAATGTATAACTCTAATATGAGAGCACCAGTTTACCCGATTTGACGCATTTCCTCTTCTTCCTTTTTTTTATTGTTCATCATACACACATGTGAATGCACTGCTAATAATTTTCTCTTTATAATAACTGACTGCTTCTATTATGAATAAAAGCTAGCTGGAGGTGAAACGGGGAGAAATCATTTACTAGGCTAATGAGAAAGAGGTAATTACAGTCAGGAATGGCAGATTAAAAATAATGACTTTTCGAATTGAGTTTCTAAATGTCATTAATGGCAGTTTGACTCCCTGACATGCAATTCCATCTCAGTTCCTTCTTGATGAAGAGACGTCCCCATTACATGCATTTCCACAGATCCTGCGTGTCTATTAAAGCTCTGAATGGTGTCTCTGTGTTGACTCAGGTCTAACCTGAAGGGCCTGTACAGAGGAGACATCTTTACTGTGTATAACTGCCACAGGAGTATCAGACCGTCTCGCCCCGCGCTGGTGTGCTGGATGGGCTTCACCAGCTACCAGGCTGCCTTCATTTGTCTTGGTGAGAACACATTTCTCCACTGTACTGAATGTGAGATGTGTCTGTTTGAGAAACTCCCTCATTCTCAAGGTATAAAAGTGTGAGAATAAACAGATTTGAAAGACAATATGTAATATCTTTTTTTAAGATTATTATAAACTTATAAAAAGTTTTTACCTGCTAAATTGAGCCTAAATTTGTGTACTGGAGCAAACAAAACTTGGGTTGGAAAATAAATGACCTTTTTCTGCATTTTTATATATATATATATATATATATATATATATATATATATATATATATATATATATATATATATATATATATATATATATATAATATATATAATATTTATCCCATTATTGATTGCTTTTTTTGTTGTATTTTTTTATTCATTTATTTAAATGTATTTATTGGTATTTTTATATATATTTTTTACTTTTCTGTTTATTTTTATTTATTTATTTAATTAATTAATTAATTATTTATTTTGAACCATTTTATTCATGATGATGGAATATGAGATGCGAGGAAAAAATATATTTCAATGCTTTTGTGTTCTCTCAAAAGAAAAAAATGCATTCCCCGCAGAAACTTTGCATTCTCTTGCAAAAATGTTTGTGGTCCCTAGAGAAACTTTGCATTCGCTCGCAAAGAACTCCAAAATTTTGCAGGCGGATGCAAAGATATTTAGGAAAACGCAAAGCATTTGTGAGGGAACGCAAAAGCATTGAAATATAATTTTTCCACCCATCTCATATTTGTATCCACCAACATGTCCCTTTAGGGGCTCCGTACTTCGTTCATCAGGAAACAAAAAAATCAGGAAACAAAAAAACAAAAAAAAGAAAGTAAATAGGGTGGGTTTCATGCTGCTTTTAAATAATCAATAATATACATTGTATAAATATAATATTATAAACATATTTTGATTTTGATTTGTTCAGAAACCGTCTGAACTGGTATCGTGTACATGAGCATGTCTGATGTGTGTCTCTGTGTCCAGGCATGGTGATCCAGACTCTGGTGTTCTTCATCTGCATTCTGTTCGCCGTCTTCCTCATCATCATCCCTATTCTCTATGGAACTAATCTCATGCTCTTCCATATCATCGGCCGCATGTGGTGAGTGGCCTTCACTCCGCTCACTTTAGATGATGACGGTGACCTTGAGAAACCTCTGTCCTGCTTGTGACTTCAGGGTCGTGACCCTGTGAGCCACGAATCTCTACTAACGCCTTCCTATCAGTCATCTCTCATCATAAGCTGAGCAATTAGATAAGTGCCTCTTAAGATGCTTCTCACTTGCGTATTGTCTTTGCTAAAGGCCTTTCTGGTTGACGCTGCTCCTGGCTGCGGTGATCCAGCACGTGACTTCCAGGTTTTTGTTCATCAGGAAGGATGCAGGGACAAGAGATCTGAACAACAGGTGTGAATTTATTTAACAACACAGCCAAAACATCTGGCTCTTTCTGGTTATTGCTTTTAATGTCATTGTACTGTCTACACACACCATCTGGCAGGCCATGGCTGACTGGCCAACAATAAAAACATCTACCTTTCTGTACATCGTTGATTAATAAATAAATAAATAAATAAATAAATAAATAAATAAATGTATTATATTTTTTGTGTTTAATACTTTATTACTTTATTATACATTTTATATATATATATATATATATATATATATATATATATATATAATCAATTGTTTATTACTTCCCTTTATTTTATGATATAAAATAAATGTATCAGTTATATATTATTATATATTACATTATATATTATTCATTTTATAACATATATTATGTTTATTACTTATTTTATTATATAAAATAAAATTATCTTTTGTTTACCAATTATGTTTATTATATTATGACTGAAAAATAATTAGAAGTAATTATTTTTTTTTATTTTTATTTTTTTTTTTTTATTACTTTATTATATACAGTAAAATCAAAAGAACAAATGTATATACAGTATATTTATTTTTATAATCCAAATTCTATTTGGTGTTTCTCTGCAGAGGGAGTCTGTTTCTTCTCAGCTACATGTGTTTCCTGGTTAATGTCATGGTTGGTGTGGTAGTGGGCATTTGGAGGATAGTGATCACTGCCCTGTTCAACATAGTCCACTTAGGACGCCTGGACATCAGCCTTCTGAACCGCAGCGTGGAGGCGTTTGACCCAGGTACTGATGCATTCATGTTTGACCCAGGTACTGATGCATTCATGTTTGACCCAGGTACTGATGCATTCATTTACAGCTTTAACTATTTATAGAATAAAAGTAACTACATCATAGAAGACACTGCAATACATAATTATATTTTTAAATATCTTTTATATTTTATAGAATTAAAAAAATATCTATTTTATTTAATTATATAAAGTATACATAATATAACACATATTATATTATATTAGTTTTATTTAAGCCTAACTGTCCCGCGTCCCCCAAGACGTAATCAGTGTCCCACATTTCCCTGAAATTGCAATATACCACAGTAAGAAATATAATACAAAAAAAAATTTGATTGCTGTTAAAAAAATCCATTTACTGCTTCTAGACACGTACTGGATAACATCCTGATTAAAACTGCCCGATCCAACAAAACATTCAAGTTCAACATGCCCTGAATCCGGTAGAAACGCATTTATTGTTGGTGTAGTCTAATAAAAGAAAATAAAGTAGTCGCTACTTAAGGAAATGCAGTATATTTTAGTATAAAATGTGTTTTTTTACCTCTACTAGCCTGTTATTCAGTTCATTCATAGGTCCCGTAGAGTAAATCACATGGTATCACTCGAACCTGGGCAAATAACACAGCCTATTGACAATTTAAAATGTTAACATCCAATATTTACATAGTATAATGTCCTGAAAAATCACATCTACTGTCCTGCAACAGAGCAAGGTGGTCACCCTATTTAAGATGGATTTGTAGTTATACCATATACTTGTACACTGAATATATACACTGAAAGTCCGAGCTAGAACCCCCTCAGATGTTGGCTGTGAGTGTAATCTGGATGTTGATCTCCTCTTGGTGGTCTCTCTGCAGGATACCGCTGTTACGCTCATTACCTGAAGATTGAGGTCAGCCAGTCTCACCCCGTGATGAAGGCCTTCTGTGGACTCCTGCTGCAAACCACGGGCCAGGACAATCTCTCCGCACAGAGGATTCGAGATGCTGAAGAAGGTCTGTGGTTTGATTTCTTTATTACTTCAGTTCATGACTACGATATGATTACATATCATTCGCTTTGAGAGCAATGTACCTGTTCCAGAGTCTGCTCTCAAACTCAAAGCTCTCAGTCTTTCGTTTAGAACGGAGGATGAGGTTAGTGTTTTAAGGCTGTGCTGTGTTCATTTAATTTGAGTTTTGACAGTGAGTGTGTGAAAACTACATTCCAGGCCACTTTACTTTTTTAAAAAAGATAAGACGCATTGAGGTGATTTCAAATAGGTATGCAGATGTTTTTGCCATTTAAATAATAACTGATAGTTATTTCATACTTTAAGTGATAACCAGTTCTATAGACACAATATGGTCAGCAGTTTTATTTTTGCACAACCACCTATTATTTATATTAATGTTTTCCATAATTATAAATTAAATTAATAAATCGATAAAATAAATTACATCAAATAAATAATAAAAATAAAAGTAATACATTATTTATTTATTTATATTTATTTATATATATATATATACAGTGTATGTATATATATATATATATATACATACATACATACATACATACATATACATATACATATACATATACATATATGTGTATGTGTGTGTGTGTGTGTTTGAATATGAACTGAATATGCATACAAAATGTTGCATTAGGATTATTATATATACTATGTAAGGGATAATCCACGGCTAATTACCATGATAAAAAAAAAAAGATTAATAAAAAAGTACAAATAACTAATATCTTTATATACTGTATCTGAAAATAATTTAATAATTAATCATATTTATTTATTTATATATTTAATCAGTTATTAGATCACTGCAACTGATTATACTGCAGTCGTTGCAGACTATAAACAGATTGACCTCCCTGTACCCGCTAGTGTTCAGACTAATACCGTCTTTAAAAGAACAAACTCATTTCATCTTTTCAATGCATTTCAAAACAGAAAGCAGTGAAAAATGATGTTAGATCATCTGTGTCAAATCTCTGACTGAATCCAAGATTTATATTGATCCATGTTTGATTTCTCCTGGGTGATTCATGTCTATATGCACAGACGGCTGGTTGGCCTTGTTTTTAGAATAATTGATTCATCATGTTGCCTCGCGCGCAGCAGGCGAGCGTTCCCGCAATGATTAAATTTGTCAGGATAAATTGGGCCCTGATGTGCAATAACTCACCTCGGCCCTGCTACTGCTCAATCAGACCTGTCATAGACATAGAGTACACATCTCGGTCCGTAGTGTGAACATTCACACTTCCTTTCATATAGCTGAGCGGAGATCCCATTAGAGCTTGATGTGTGTGTTATAAAGTCAAAGCTGTTCGAGCAGGACAGATCTGCCAGCTTTATGTTTCTGCAGGATGATAGGCAGCAGATGGTGTATATTCCACATTAAAAACCCTGTCTTTTGTTGATTTTACACCTACAGGTGATGCTTTTTGCATACAAAAACCTGGAGGAATAATATTTGCATGTCTGTATTTGCATATAAGAATTATTTGAGAAAAACTGGTCAGTTACACCGACTGAGAAAATATATTTAATATATATATTTAATAAAATAATATAATTTTATTATTGCACCAATTTTATTTTTGCACAACCACCTATTATTTATATTTATATATTTTACATTAAATTGATAAATTGATCAAATGAGTTACATTAAATAAATAAATAATATAAAATAAATGTAAAACACTACGAATATACAGTGTGTATGTGTATGTATGTATATATATGTATGTATATATATATATATATATATATATATATATATATATATATATATATATATATATATATATATATATATATATTATTTTTGTTTTTTTGTGTGTGTTATTGCTATTATGACAAATCTACAGTTAAAATATGGGCAATTAAATATGTAAATATTCATATACAATAAGTGATAGAATAATTTTACCTTTAATTTTGCCTTCTTACCTATGTAGTGTGGTAATATGGCATCTTTAAATCATTTACATTTTGTTCCATAACAACTAAATTAGCAAATGTTAATTTCCTATAATAATCATCCAGCACATGCTAAACTTATATCTAAATGTATAACAATTTGAAAGTAAATGCATATTATTCTTAAGGGCAGCATCTATACTGTATACAAATATCAACTGATTTGATAATACTGAGTTCTTGTCATATCTTATTACTATTTTCTAAACGATAGCGGATAAACTGAGAATGTGAGAAATGTTGAATAATGTCTGAATAAATTTAGGTTCGACTGTGTGTGTGTGTGTGTTTATATATTTGTATATATGTATATATATGTATATATGTATTTATTTATATATATATATATATATATATATATATATATATATATATATATATATATATATATATATATATATATATATATATTTAGATTTATATACATGTGTGTGTGTGTGTGTGTGTGTGTGTGTGTGTATATATATATTTATAAACAGGTATACATATACATGTGTATATATATAGTATTATCAGTAATCAATTAAAAGGACTTTTCAATATGTTGACTTAACCTCTTTCATAATGTTATGTATTCAACATTTAAAGGTATTCAACTGGTCCAGCAAGAGAAGAAACAGAACAAGGTGTCCAACGCCAAGCGGGCACGAGCGCACTGGCAGCTCCTCTTCACGCTGGTCAACAACCCGTCCTTGGTGGGCTCCCGAAAGCATTTCCAGTGCCAGAGTTCAGAAAGCTTCATCAACGGAGCGCTCAACCGGACCTCTAAGGAGGGCAGCAAAAAGGAAGGCAGCATCAAGGAGCCGAGCAAGGAGGCCGAAAGCGCCGCCACCAACAACTGAGTACTGGACATCACACTACGGAGAAGGAGATTCCCCCCCCCCCCCCAGCCTCTCTTAATGGCTGCTGGCCAGATATTGATGATAGTATTATTTGCTTTGGTGTAGCAGAGAAGCACATGTGTTTTAGCTAAGTGCACTTACAGCTCAGTGCCTCAGGAAGAACTTTCAAGCAGTTATAGTTAACGGATTCTTTGCATGTGTGAATGGATGGATGGATGGATGGATGGATGGATTGTGTCTTTTGTTGCATGTCTGAGTGAGACTGTCTTTCCGTCTTGGACTTAGCATATCAGGAAATCTAGTTTGGCACTGAACTCCCATCTAACCGCTTGATGCGAGGTTAGTATGTGTGACTATTTATGAATGTACAGGTTCTGCTCTTTGGCAAAACTGATGAATTATTAATTTCCACACATTTTTGCACTCATTGGTGTGACTTTTACCAGTGGTGAGAATGTTCTTATATTAAACAAACAGATGAAACCTATAATGTCCAAACATCTACTGTAATTGCATTGCAATATTTTTCTTCATCTCTGACTAAATATAAACACAACCTGTCTCACTGTTACATTTGACACTTAATTTTGATAGTCCCCTCTATTATGTCTTTTTCTGCTACATATGGCATATTTGTGATTATGAAATTAAATAAATATTAAAACTTAAAAAATCTGTTCACTGTGTTGAATTAAGGGAAATGGTGCCCTCTGCGTCGCGTAAAATCAAACGCTTGATTTCATGTTCAGTTAAAAAAAAAAAGATAGCCTAAATGAGAACCATTCGAATTATTATTATACTCTCACGAAATATTGTTATGCTTTATTTATTTTCCTTGCGGCAATTTTAAACATTGTAAAAAGATTTTCGTTCGTTATTCAAACGTATGATTTATAGAGTTATTGAATATTTAAAATAAGGTAGAGGTGTGAGCAAAACTACACCGAAATCACATTATTCCTTTGTTCTGCCCTTCAGTTTTCTCAAGCGAGTGAATTCATTACAATATCCACGACGAAAAAAAGGCTTCTAAAATGGGATAAATTATTTCGTGGATTTAAATGCGTTTAATAGGCTATAGCCTATTAATGTCCTATAGGATATATGCAGGCTCATATATTTATTTTCAAATATTCGTTTCAGAAAAACAAAAAACTAAATGAACCATACCTTACTCGGGTACTTTGTTAATTTTGAGAATAAAAACAAAATATATGATAAATCAGTGAGTGTTTTACCTGTTCCCTTTTCGCACGGCGTTTCACAGGACATTTGCTTCTTCAATATCCAGCAAGCACACTTCAAATTATTTATGATTTTACAGTCAGTTGGGTGGTTTGTGTGAATAGCTTGTCCACATTATAGGTTTTATATAGGCTATATATAGGCTATATAAAAATAAAAATAAACCACTTTTCTATATTTGCAAATAATTTCCAATACATTCGTTCGTTCAGTATTTTATTAAGGTCACGTACATAAAATCATATCAAAATCTTTAAAAGGTTTGAGTATTTTTACAACATCATTGGACAGCTGGACAAGAAACAAGCCACTATGCGTCAATTTACTGGACACTCGATGTCGTGTTGACATGGTAAAAACGGACCATTTATAGGTTATTTATAAAAAAAAGAGAGAACATTTTCTCAGATTACTTGGCTTACATCACAAATCGACATTTAATATCTACAGTCTATAGTACCCTAATAAAACACACTTGAAAATACTTTTGTGTGACATGCCACGAATAAAGGCTATCTCAAATAGAAGAAAGGACACGTTCAGTCAATTCAAGGCGAGAGATATTTTAAAGCACCCGGTCGCAAAGATATTAAAAATCACACATGTTGGGATCCCACATTACACTTAACAAACTTTTTTTTTTTTTCAAGGTGACCTGGTTCGTTTTCCAGACACACACATGCTGTGAAAAGAGTAACAGGGTGACATTTCCCTCAGAAGCGCTCGATGTCTGTCCACTATATCGATGACTTAAAATGGATGCTACTTGACAATGAAAGTGACAAGACTCACGAAAAGTGAATTGTAGCTATTATAAGGTTTTTCTTGAATATAGATTTGTCTGTTACGTCCAGTCAACTGGATAAATCTCAAAACCCTATTTGTAATAATGAACACTCATCGTATGCACTTACTGCTAACTTGCTGAGGTAATAAAAGGAGTGCGAGTCTGTAGGCTATAGACCTTATTCACAGCGACGCCATCTTCGATTTTTAACGGAAATTCAAGCGAGGCTGTGAGGGATAGACCGATCTCTTCAGTTGGTTGTACATTTCTTTAATGTGTTTTTTATTGTTCTGCTGACGAAAAACTGCAAAGTTCAAATATTTGCAAGAAATTCAAGTAGACAAAAAACTGAGCTGTGGAAAATTATAAGTGATCTAGGAGCTTTATGCAGCTTTTTACAGCGGATGCTATTGAAAACACGGTAAGTCTATCTCTCACTGCCTGCCATGGCGCAGCTCTGAATAAAGTCTATTACGTGAGATGACAGTCCGTATTCACCTGGTTTGTATTGTGTTTCAGAGCAAATGAAGAATAAACATCTCAACGGGGTTGTTTGTAATTACCGTTGATCTCCGCAGATATGTTTACCGCTTCAGCCCCAAGCGGCAACCGATCGCTGTACTCGGATCCAGCTTCAAAATCCTCCTGCGTTTTGGATTGTGACTCAGGAATGGACTCAGTCACCACGCTGCCCTCGATGTCCTCACCTTCTCCGTCCTCGCCATCAGCCTCGCCTTCGGCCTCTCCCAGCTCACTCGGGTCAAAGTTCTTCTCAGATCCCACAAAAGACGCCCTGGGGTCGAAATCTGTCGCTATGTGCTTTTCCATCTGATCTGGGTTTTGTGTCTTCATAATCAACTTGTAGGTCTTGCCTTGATACTTGTAGAGCAGATGGCAGCAGGTGGCTCCCAGCAGGGGCACGGTTGCCAAAGCTAGCAAAAAAATGCTAACGACCACTATAATCAGCAAAGATGGGATTTTCTTCCGGGTTGTAAAGACCACTTGGACTTGACAGTCCTGGCCTCCATAGGTGAGGCACAGGGTGTAATTAGTGCCCGGCTTGAGGCCCTGAAAGCGATAGGCATTGACGCCCTCTTCTATCTTGGACCACTGCACCACTGAATGTCCATTACCAGTACTGACGCAAAGGTACAACATGTCCAGGGGTGACTTTTTGGTGGATGTCTGGAAAAGGCTAAAAGGTTCCTTATTTACAGTTTGGAGGTCTTCTTGTTGACTGAGGTGAATGTTTGACTTTGCGTTGGCCATCTGGAAAGGGTTCAGCTGAACTTTGGCCTCAGTCTCTGAAACCTCCAGAGCGATCACCCCAAAATCAAACGTGTACTGTTTGAGTTCGTCCAAGCTGAGGTTGAAAGCATGGTTGGAGATATACTGCGTACCATCATTTATTCCGCATTTGCCAACAAATGGCAAACTATCGGCCCCTTCTTCCACACGCTCTCTATCCCTCGCAATGAGAGATGTTCCGGTTGGAAGGCTCTTTGTTTTCTCCTCAGATTTGGACCACATGCTAATAACACTGTTTTTGGAGCCTTTTGAACCAAGTTTGTCTTCTGGTAAATGGCTAGGTGCTTTTGTGTCGAGCATCGAATTGATGGCATGCTTTTTGGTGCCTGCGACAACAAGTCTCACCGAGCCCTCGGCTTTTCCCATGTCGTTGACAGCAGAGCAGGTGTAGTTGCCTTCTTCTTTCTTGCTCATGCGAGGGATGATCAAGGTGCCATTTTGAAACACAAGGAACCTGGTGTTCGTAGGTGGCCCATTAACCGGAATCTCAATTTTTTCGACAATGGCAGGTAAAGGGAATGTAATTAGTTGGTTTCCAGCGTATATCTCCCATGTGACGTCAGGTTTAGGGGTTCCTTTTGTTTCGCAGTATAGCATGACCAAATATCCCTCATAGAGTTCGGTTTTTTCGATGTTTGGCTGATATGTGATGGACACGGACGGAGCCTTGCAATCCAGTGTGGGCATGCTAGTGACCTGTGTACCTTTGAGGTGGGAAGGAGCATCGCAGACAATGTTGTTTTGGTCAGGGATTGAGATTGAGGATTTGGTGATCCAGTCCCTAAGCCACTCTAGGTTGCAGGAGCAGGTGAAGGGGTTGTGATAGATTTGGAGGTGGGACATGGCAGTCAAAGCATCAAACGTTCCCTGCACAATGGTGGTAAACTTGTTATTGTTAATACGGACCGAACGCAGGTCCTTCAGGTTGGAAAAAGCGTTCTTGGGGATGCTGACCATCTCGTTATTGTTCATCTTTAACAACTGCAGGGCAGTCAGATTGGACAAGTCTTCCCATGGAAAATGCACAATTTTGTTGTGGCTAATATCCAAATTTTTCAGCTGAATCATCGGAGCCAAGGTGTCCCTCTCGACGGTGACGATTTCATTGTGAGCCAGCCAAAGAGAGGTCGCCTGGATCACATTTATAAAGGTTTTGGATTTCAGCACTTTAATCTTGTTAGCTGTAAGACTCAGGGTGGTCACATTGGACGGCAAGTCCACAGGTACTTCCAGAAGTTCTTTGTTGGCACAATCTGTTAACTGGCGGTTATATTTATCAGAGCAGGTACACTGTTCAGGGCAACAGTACACACTGCCAATCACTGCAGTCCCCAAGGCAATAAGCATCAGGTATTTGGTTGCCATTTTCAGCACCTGCCAAGCACACATGAAGGTGCAGATTAGTACAAATTATTTATGTATTTTTCACACTCAAAGAACAAATGTGAATGAAAGAAGTAATTTAAAGTGAACTACTGCAAACTATTATGATGATAATAAAAAGCACTTGATGCTATCATAGTGTCAAACAAATATATTTTGAAAAGTTACCAAAAACCAAATGCTTTTATTATTATTATTGATTACACTTTATTTGTTAACAATTTCTTTTTGTGTCATTGTTACATATGTTACATGCACTTACTCTAGTAATAACCATAAATTTTGCATAATTACATGTTTATTCTCTCTTTATTTTATTCTCTTTTTTCTCGAGTTCTCAAGTTCTTTTGGACTAATTGAGATGTCTGATGTCTTTTTTTTGTTTGTTTGTTTCTTTTCATTCCTCTCGACATCCTCGAGCGTTTTGCTGTTACCGGACGACTGAGCAGCGAAGGCTTGAGAACGGGACGCTTGGACTGTGTTCGCTGTCCAGCGTGCTGAAAACGCGCTTTAATTTATATAATACAACTTATTTGTGTTGCTAATGTCTTGAAAATCTCAAGATATGCAGCGACTGCTTAACCATACAAACCTTACAATCTTTCGCTGAAAGTTTAAATAAGAAACACTTTTACAGTTTATTTGCTATTGTTTCTGTCTACATTCTGGAAAATTGTTGCTTAAAAACTTTCTCATAGTGCCTTACCTGTGAGTGATATATTCCTAACGCTCGCGCGGATTTCAGTCAACACGACACTGAAAAGATTTAAAAACAATATTTAATGCTCAGATGTCAAATTATCCCAAAACATGATGTAGCCTTTTATATCCCGCTGGAAATCTCTGCTGTTTTTGTTAGCAGACGGCAGATGATACATTTTAGTGTCCGTGAGATGCTGAGCAGTCCAGAGGCTGTTTTCTCATGATCGCGCTCGAGTTTGGACAGAATTCACTGCGCGCTCCCGCCTCCACAGTGTAAGGGGTGGGATTGTGAACGCGCAGCCTCTCCCTTCAATTCCGCATTAATGCCACAGGGACTTTGCCGTCCAGATGAAGGTTATTCATAATTTAGATACAGTTGATAATTTATATCACATGACCTATGCCCCTTGTCTTTTCCATGTGATTATTACCAATAGCCAAATAATTATTATTTCATATATAAACTATAAAAAGTAGTTTTAAAAGAGTGTACATACAATCACAAACACATTTATATATTTACATTTGCTTGAGTCCGAATGAATTTTACAGGTTAATAATTTCTTAAGAGATAAAGTCGCCTACCATAAAATACTGTATGATTGTTAAAATCATAAAATCACCAATTAAGAAAACCGATGAGAAAGACAAAAAGGGGAAGTCCATAGTCTTGTCTAGTCACTATCTATCTGTCAAAGAGGAACAGAAAATCATGCAAAATTATATTTGCAATTGTTATTTTTTAATGTAGAATATATTTTGTCGATGCCTACAGGTAGAATAAAAGATTCTACATTTTCCCTGAGCTGATTTTTGCAAACACTTTGCTGCTGTTAGCGAAGATATTAAAAAACAAGTGAACTGAGCTGCAGAAACAATGACAATGAGGCTGTAAATTCTCTTTGTAATTGCGGTGACTTTAGTGAAAGTTGCTTAATTTGTTGACAAGTCTTCTCAGGAGGGAACGCCTTCTCAAGAAACGACACTAAATACAATGATAATGTGAACGTACTTGGCTTTGAGGGACAGATCTTGGTTATGTCTGTTCATTGCCTTTTATTTTGTTGCGGTTTGCGGTGGTGACGCCCGAACCCTTTCACATGCTGACATCTAGTGGTCATTTTATACACACTCGTTGTTGCTGTTGCTCGTTCATTTTAGTAGTCTAGATCTTTTATCAGATTTTTTTTTTTTTTTTTTTTTTTTTAAACATGGGATTAAACACTTTCTGGAATTACAGAAAAGAAAAAAAAAAACTAATGCATTGTGGGAAATTAAAGGCCAAATGTGCAGTTGTTTTTTTTTATAAACTTGACCTTTGATTTTTTCTTTCTACTCTCAAGTCCACAAATTGGTCTATTTTAAACACACTCTGGTATGTGTCTTTTACATAATCGTAACTAAACAACTTTATCTAACAGTTTTCCCCATATTGCAACTCTACTAGAATTTTGTAACAGCATCAATGATATTATTACATTTATTTATTTATTAAGTGTTTACCGGGGTGAAACACAACGGTCATACAACTACAGCATATGCATTATGCACTCAGGAAGTTTCTATGTTGTGCTGGCTTATACTGACACCTGCTGGTGTGGGTGCAGCTTCAGACAATAGCTAAACTTTTCTGTTAATTTCATTGTCAGGTTTAGTTGCAGAACCGCAGCCACAGAACGGACGTGAGGAGCTCATACAGTCGTTATTTTCTTTTATTAGATATGAGCTATTTTCGCATGGGTTCATCTAGAATATAGAATATTGAATGACAATACTTTTAAATAGGGTCACTTTTCAATTCCTACATGCATGATGTACAATGTATCATGAGCATTATTTTAGCCCATTAATCATGTATCGCCGCTAGAGCTCAATTATTCAAAACAATAACAAAGGCATAGCTTAAAAGGATAGTTCACCCAAATATGAAAATTCTGTCATTAAATACTCACCCTGATGTCATTCCAAACCTGGACTTTTTTTTCATCTTCAGAACACAAATGAAGATATTTCTGATAAAATGATGAAATGAGAGCTGTCTGTCCCTCGATTGACAGCTACACAACTACCACTTTGATTCTTCAAAAAGTTCATAAAGACACCGAGGGCCCTATTGTAACGATCTGAAACGCAAGCATCAAACGTAAGCAAGCATCAAAAGTTACAAAAGTAACTTTGTGTGCGGATCTCGGGCACTGTTGCTATTATACCGGCGAGATAAATGACTCTTGCGCCCGACGCAAATCTAAAATGGGTTGGTCTGAAGTAGCTTCATTATTCATAGGTGTGGTTTGGGCGTTACGTGAAATAAACCAATCAGAGCATCATCTCACATTCCCTTTAAGAGCAGGCGCGCTTGTTCCATGGCGGATGGCTATTATAACGGCGGAGGAGACCGACGTTCTCGTCAGGGCCGTAAAATAATTTGGGTAAATGTGTAAGCTAGATTTATGCACCACTGACTTTAGACTAGGTTTTTCCTGGTCTGTGGCGGAATTGTTTTCTGGAACTGCAAAATAGCACCAGGGAATGTTTGCGCCGGAACACGCCTCCTCTTTTCGCTGAACCGCCCCAGGAGCGCAAGTTCATTCCCTAATTTACCGATGTGCGTCTGTGGAGGGAAAAGTCTGCTGTGCGTCGGTGCAAAATAGGAATGATACATGCGTTGTGTACAAAGTCAATTGCGTTGGGTGCAAGATAGGGCCCCATAAATCTAATCCAAAAGAATGGAGCGGATTAGTAAATTTTCTGAAGAAACACGATCGCTTTATATGATGAACATATTGAATTTAGGCTTTTATATAAACATTCATCAACGCACACATCAGTTGTGGTAAACAGAAGCTCAAGCATGTTCGCTTGACGTGCAAGAACCAGTGAGGTTCATTCTCGTGTTACGCAGCACGTTTGAGCTTCCGCAAGAACCAATGAGGATCATTCTCGTGTTACGCAGCATGTTTTCACAAGAGGTTTGTTCTTGCGCGTCGAGCAGGTTCAGTTGAGCTTCTGTTTATGTTCGCTGATCAATGTTTATAAGCCTAAATTAAATCTGTTCCTCATATAAAGCGATTGAGTCTCTTCAGAAAATTTTGACTAAACCACTCAATTCATATGGATTAGTTTTACGATCTCTTCATGAACTTTTTGAAGTGTCAAAGTGGTAGTTGTGTAGCTGTCAATGGAGGGACAGAAATCTCTCAGATTTCATTAAAAAGATCTTCATTTGTGTTCTGAAGATGAGCGAAAGTCTTACGGGTTTGGAACGACATTAGGGTGAGTAAATGATGACAAAATTTTCAGTTTTGGGTGAACTATCCCTTTAACAAAGACATTTTTATCATCCATAACTTCTGGAGAAGTATACTTTCTTTTTTGTTTAAAAGTAGTAGCACAAGTGGGATAACAGATCAATAACTTCCAGCTTCACCAGCAACAACAGAAAAAAGATTCAGTTCTCTTGAATTGTTTATGGTTTTCACATACCATGTCTAAAGTAAGTTTTTACTCTAAATAACAGGGTAACTTTGCACCGGTTGTTTATTTTTATTTATTTTTATTTATTTATTTTAAATAACTATATTACTATAAATTGTGTGGGTGATTAGAAGGATATTTATATCAGTTTTGGATATGTATGTGTTTCTTTTTGTAGGCCTACAATTCTCACTATTAGTGAATGCTTTAGTAACCATTCTATTCGGATTGTGTTGATTTTTATTTTTCAAATTAATGTCATTCACAGTGGCGTAGCGTCTGGGCATGCAGAGTATGCACGTGCAAATGGGCCCGGGTCGATAGGGGGCCCGCCCATGGGGAACTTTTAATTAAAACGAGGGAATTCATTTTTAATTCGTTGCCACAATAAATATATTTTGTATGCATGTCATGTATAGTCATTTCTTGTTTCTCCGTAATGTCTGATTTCTCCGTCATTTCATGTGTGCGTTTATTATTTTTTGCACCCCACGGCTGCCGTAGAACTACGCCGTCATTTTTTATATGAAGCTGCATCTCCGTGCCAAATTAAAAAAAGAAAACACAGTGTGAGAGGTTACTAGTGGCTAGCTAATTGAACATTAAAGGGATACTTCACCTCTGGAAAGATGAATGTGTATTTAAAATAGGTCATTTATGTAGAAGAAATGTGAAGAAATTTTTTAAATTCGAGCTTTCTAGACTGAGAAAAGCCAGAAAATTTATTTTTGGCTTATGTGGATGAAAGACAACAACTCCCAGAATGCACTTGCTTCGCTGCCCTAGGAGGCCACTCCCAAGCCACGCCTACCGGTAAGAGAGCGCAGTTGAAAACAACAAAGCTAGGCTACTATTGAGACTCTGTGATGAGTTTGCCAGGGATTTCGAGATCGCCTAAAATGTCCGGGATTCGGCTTTTGCGTTTTACAGTCGCCATTCATCATGTTTACTGTGGCAAGCAGGACGAGGCTGAGGGCCGCGGGAGAACGGCGCGAGGCCGGTGGCGTCATTACTGAGACGCGCCGGTCTCGTATCTCTCATGGAGGAGCGGGAATTTTCTTAGCAATGGTAAAACGCACATCAACCGATCACTTGTTTAGCGTTCATGTAAACACTACATTCAGATTCACCAATCGGAATGAATTCAGTTAGATTGAAACAAAAGGTGTGCATGTAAACAATGAATGGCGACTGCAGAAAGCAAATCACGAATCCCGGACATTTTGAACGATCTCGCCCGCCGGACAAGTCCGGGAAAAAGAGGATGGTAACCCATTCAGCTTTCTCCTACTACTCAGCTTTCTCCACAGAACAAGAGCCTGATAGCTTAGCTTCCAAAGAAAGACGGCTGACACTATGTGTACATTCTGTGAGTGAGATCCCACCCTCTATGGGCGGGTTGAGAACATGCGGAACAGCTCCTCCTACTGGCTGTAGTCTTTAGCCTCTGGCCAGAAAATCCTCCGATGACGCAATATGACGATTTTTGCGTCATCGGAGGATTTTTTCCAGACAAAAAATACATAAATCTCTTGTCTCAGGGGGATATGAGGGTGGAAAGCACGGTAATTCGAAAATACTACAGGTTTTCTACTAATACGAAGCTTAATGCTAAATCCTGAAGTATCCCTTTAACCCTCAGGGGACCACAAACGCGCCGGCGCGTTTTGCTCGTTTTTTTTTTTTAGCAATGAAAATAAACACCAAATGCTCTGTTAATTTTGATCTTTCATTTTCGTGTAATACATCAATCGATCCTGTTCAGTTTCTATTTTTTTTCTGTATACTCACAATAAAAATAAAGTGTTTTGCTTTTTGACAAATAAAGAAAAATTAACATGATGCGATTTCTGCCTTCCCTCTGTCCGTGAACTCCCATTTGAAACGCGTTCGAAAATGATCTATAACTCCGCGAAAATTTAGTCAAACAGGCAAACAGACCCACGGGCATAAAGCTTGAGATCGCATCTGTTAAAAGAAGTAACTTATATAAAAAACAAATATTCTCAGTTTCTGTAATCTGTATAAAAAGAGAGCGACTCCTGTCGAGATCATTAGGAGTTCATTCACAGTAATGTGACCACTCCCCGGAGAGCGCGTGCTATTCAAACGCAAATTCTGAGGGGTGTGAAACGCCCATCAGCTGTAAACACAGCGCGTCGCGATCGAGTGAGGCATAATATAGCCTACCTTATGGAGAAACGATTCCTCAGAACAGTGCTGATGAGGAGCAATATCTCCTGATATGAGGAGCAGATCCCGCTGCGCTGAGGAGTGAGGTAGGCTGTTTTCTTTTCTCACGTGTGGAATAACGTTATGGAATAACGTTAGTGTAGGCCTATGCAAACCGCAAAAAGATGAATCGCATTTCTATAATATGACTCGCCTTTCTGTGAGATGAATGAAGGGTACATATTTGTAAAGACTGTTTAGCCTGAATATGAATCGCGTGTCTGTGTGTGAAAGAATAAACTGCTTTGCTATAGCCTACTGAGATGAGTAAAAATCCACTGGAATATGTTGAAAAAAATGTATTTGTATAAGCAACGTATTAAACTGCAAAAAAAAAAAAAATACTATTTTTGTCAAAAATAAAGTCATAGACTAAGATGTTAGATGTTCCAATGTTGGCTATATTCAAACTAATGAATACATATGATAAAATTTAGGCCTATAATCTTTTTTCTTTTTTTTTTTTTACAAAGAAAGAGTACACTTGAAATATTGTTGAAATTGTAATTATTGTTGTAATTGTAACATTTTTAATAAAATAGCAAAACATATTTACAAGAGAAATGTAAGCGAAATCTTAAATGGTCAATATAAGTCTTCTTCTAAATACATCTTTTGTCGTTGCATTGTGGCTCAGTCAGTGTCACACCTGAATGAATGGCTCATTAGGCAGTCATTATGCAGAATGGGTGGGGAGATTATGCAGAGATTATGCAATCTAAGGTGTAAACTACTCCTCCCCCTTGCATATTGGCTTTCCAAGCAAAACCTGTTTTACACCATTTAAATCAATGTATTTTTTTTTTGTGAACGATAAAGCAAAACTATTTTCACATAATTTTGAAGCTAGAACACAAAGGGACAACATCCATTAGTCAAAAGTCTTGTGGACACATATTTAATATGTGTTTTGTGGTCTTAATTCAGCAACTTTCATTTTAATTTTTTCCAATAACCACGCATAAACATTATTCTCTTAAAAATACAAACATCTACATACACGTTGCTCGCATATTATGGTAGCCCTGTTTGTGCTATATAGAGTGAATTTACACCTTTGCCATTAACATGTTTATAAATAACTGAAAAAAGCACAAATGTCAAGGCATGTCAGAACATCTCAAAGGCCCCCAAAACACTGTGGTCCCCTGAGGGTTAAAGGATGGACAAATACAAACATAAAAGTGGGGCCTTAAAGAGAAAAGAGAGGGTGGAGAAGTTAGTCTAGACACAAAAACTACCCAAAACAGAAAGTTTTTTGTGCCGAGCCGACCTAGTGCGAATGACAATGATGTCGAAGGTGAGGGGGAAGTTTTGTCAGCTAATATTAGCAGTTGCACGTCTTTGGATGAGAACAACAATGCAGCTGACAGCTTGATGAGGTGCCAAGAGTCAAAGAGCGAAGAAGCAGTCGCAGACAAGCCAAAAGCTGAATATTCGGCGGGGAATATGCCAGCAAGTTACCCAACAGTTAAAGGAAACCCCCCGGTTCATTTCCTCGAGATCCATTGCAAGGAGACAGGTGCTTTTTGACGAGTTTTTACTCCACCACAACAAAAGCTGGTATTCAGCTACCGAAATCTTGGCTGTATTACTCGCCTAAGCTTGACACTGCATATATTGTAAACCATGCTGGTTATTTGCAAACTGCAGTCACAAAAGCTACAACATGGCATGGACACAAGGAATAAGTACATGGCAGACCCTGTCAAATAAAATTTCCAAGCATGAAGGCGCAGAGTCCCATGTAGCAGCTTGCAGTGTTTATGATCAGTGCATGGCACTATCGACGAGGCATCAGAACAGCAAATCCATCAAGAAGTTCATTTTTGGAGGCAGGTTCTAGACCAGATCATTAATCATTGATCTTTAACTCTGGCATCAAAAAACCTTGCATTTCGCGGACACTTCGAAGACACTGAAAGTGTCAACAAAGGTAATTTTCTCTCCATCATCGATCTACTGGCCAAGTATGATCCATATTTGAAGGAGCTGCTCAGTCGCCCTGCTGGTTCCGTTAAGTATCTCAGCCCAGAAATCCAAAATGAACTGATTGGTATACTCTAGTAGTGGACAGTAGGTGGACATCGCGCAATGATCCCGTGACTGCAATCTACAGATATGTTGATGTGTTGAAGGCCCTGGCCAAAATTTCACTTACCAGTAAAAAGGCAGATGAGTGCAACGAGTCCATGGCTTTGATAAAACTAATGGAAAGATTTGACTTTATTTTTATTATAGTTCTTCGAAGTAAAGTCTTGGAACAGATCAATGTCATTTCAAAAATTCTACAGGCGAAGGATGCTGATCTTCTTAAAGCTACAGAATTACTTGTCACTGCCATCGCGGAGTTGACAAGGTTCAGGGAACATTTCGAGGAGGCAAAAGCAACCGCACAATTCATGGCTGAGAAGTGCATGGGGAGTGAAACAAACCTTTGAAAAGGAAAGAATTAGAAGGGCAAAGCACCATTTCGATGAATTCTGTCAGGATGAGCGTTTGGCTTATGCTGAAAGTTACTTCAAGGTAAATGTTTTTAACACTTGCCTAGACATTATAATTTCCCAGCTGAGTCGGCGATTTTCAGCTTTGCGATCAGTTGCCGATTTGTTCAGAGTGGTCCAGCCACACATACTTGCAACTGAGGAGAAGAACGCGATATACAAAGGGGCACAGAGGTTAGTGGAGAGATACAACAGAGACTTGTCTCCAGTCCTTCCACAACAATTGATCGCATTCCATGCAGCCTTTAAAAGACAGATCTCTGGGATGACAACAGTTCAAGATCTGGCCAGTTTTTTGATTGTTGAGAACAACTCTATCACATCTAGCTTCAGTGACGTGCACCATTTTAGTTCTCTTTCTTACCATCCCTGTTACTGTTGCATCAGCGGAGCGCTCATTTTCAAAACTGAAGCTAATAAAAAATTATTTGCGGAGCACCATGTCGCAAAACAGACTATCGGGACTGGCAATTCTTTCCATCAAGAATGCACAAAGCCGTGAATTAAACACCAATGACATAGTGGATGAATTTGCCGAAAGAAAGGCCCGGAGAATCAGGGGTGGAAGTAACGAATTACAACTACTCACGTTACTGTAATTAAGTATTTTTTCGGGTACTTGTACTTTTTTGAGTATATTTTTAAATCTGTAATTTTACTTTTACTCAAGTACATATTAAGCTTAGTAATCTACCTCGCTACTTGTAAAATCTCATTTCGTTACAGAGTACAATTTGAATTGCGTTTTGGTAGCATTTCGGTAGCCAATAAAAATATCCAATAGTAAACGTACCAAGAAAAACCCTGATATTTTTTTGGCAGATTGAGTTCATTTGTATAACCACAGTTTTACAACAAATACCATGGTTAAACTATGTTTAGTGTAGCAAAACCATGGTTAATTTGTTGTTACCATGGTTTAATAACCATGTTTTTTTGGCTTTATTTGTAGTAAAACCATGGTTAATTTTCGTAATGGATATTGATACTGAAATACCTGACAATCCTCATATCTGTTCCAATACTCATTTTCTGCAGTATACACCGATGCCAGCTGCGCGTTCTCATTCTCTCATCTCTCCCACAGCAAGTTTGACACACTCCCCTCCTCTCAGCGCGGGATTGCATGTTTTGCGCCTAATTTTATTCATACCCGCAGGCTTGACTGATCATTGGTCTGTGCTTCACCCGCTCTGGGATGCGTTTCCCAAAAGCATCGTTAGCCAATATGGTCGCAAGTTCCGTCGTTATCAGCATAGTTCAACGAGTCTGTGTTTCCCGAAACCATCGTTCAAACGAACATTCGCAAACAGCATCGCAAAGTTGTGTGGTTGGAAGCATAGTTTCTAGTTTGCATGACATGTGGACTTAATAAATCCTTATATTGAGCAAAATAAGCAAGATGACATTCAGTACAACCTGTGTCTTTTGTTTAGAATACATACAAATGTCATTAGCGTCTTTGAGTTTGTCGACGTTCTGTGTTTGCTGGGTGACGAGTACATATGTAGTCCAGTGGTTGTCAAGACACCGTTGGACAAACTTAAGCAATGGCCCTGTAGCTATTATGAGTTTTTTTTTTTTTAAGATATATTTGTCTGTAACGTCCAGTCAACTGGATAAATCTCAAAACCCTATTTGTAATAATGAACACTCATCGTATGCACTTACTGCTAACTTGCTGAGGTAAAAAAAAAAGGAGCGCGAGTCTGTAGGCTATAGACCTTATTCACAGCGGCGCCATCTTCGATTTTAAACGGAAAATCAAGTGAGGCTGTGAGGGATAGACATCTATTCAGTTGGTTGTACTGTTCTTTAATGTGTGTTTTATTGTTCTGCTGACGAAAAACTGCAAAAATATATTTGCAAGAGATTCAAGTAGACAAAAAACTGAGCTGTGAAAAATTATAAGTGATCTAGGAGCTTTATGCAGATTTTTACAGCGGATGCTATTGAAAACACAGTAAGTCTATCTCTCACTGCCCCGCTTTCATACCTGCCATGGCGCAGCTCTAAATAAACGGTTTGACAGCAGAGCAGGTGTCTGAACGTCTGACTAGGACCCCCTATGGACGTCTGTGGACGTGCGAAACTGGTTCAATAACGTCTGACTAGGACCCCCTATGAACGTCTGTGGACGTGCGAAACTGGTTCAATATCTGGACGTCTGACTAGGACCGCCTATGGACGTCAGTGGACGTGCGAAACTGGTTCAATATCTGAACGTCTGACTAGGACCGCCTATGGACGTCAGTGGACGTGCGAAACTGGTTCAATATCTGAACGTCTGACTAGGACCCCCTATGGATGTCTGTGGACGTGCGAAACTGGTTCAATATCTGAACGTCTGACTAGGACCCCCTATGGACGTCTGTGGACGTGCGAAACTATGGCAAGCCAAAGTGTTCATAAACGCCTGGTCAGGCGTCTGATTGCACACTGACACGTCAAAAGCGTGCGTTTCGACAGACAAACGCGCGTCCCTGACGCGCGATTTGCCATAAAAGCGCGCGTTCTTAACGTGCGCTTTGTGGTCACTGAAAACGCGCGTCAGAAACGCGCGGTTTTTGCATCAAAACGCGCGTCCTCGACGTGTGATCTGCTATTTTAAACGCACGTTTGCAACGTGCGCTTTGGGGTCACCGAAAACGCGCGTTTTTGACGCGCGTTTATAATAACAAAAATGGGCGTTGAAAACGTGTGTTTTGACTATGGCAAAACGCACGCTTTTGACGTGTAAACAGTTAACCCAAACAGGCAGTACAAACGTGTGTGAAGTTTCCAACCAGGCGAAAAGGACGCGTGAAATACCAGTTAAAATCAGTTTGAACGGGTCAGTGTCATTGGCTGCTGAAGGCTTGGGTCTAACCATTTCTGTGGGCTTAGGGGGGTTTTGCTAGGGGAGAGCGAGGCACAAAGTAACGCTTTTTGACTTTCTCAGTTTGTGTAAATCTACTTATGGTTCAGAGTATTTATTTTTTCCCACATTAATTTCCCACATGTCTAGTACAATTATGTGTTTTTGTTTTATTAATACAGTATATACTTTTTTCTTGATATACCCCGAAAGAATGGAAGTGAAATGTGACAACATGCCCCATAGGTGGGGTACATTGTAACATGTGTGGGGCACATTGTAACATAACATATGACAGCTTAAAATGTTATCCGATCTAATAAAAAAATATACAAAACAAACTAAAATATTTTCTAAATAAAATACAATTAAAAAACCTTTTCATATAAAATAATGGCAATTTTTAATAATTAAATATAAACTAATTTTTGAGTTTTGACTACGAACACATGAAAACACAGCTATACAACATAGTTCTCAAAACAAATAAATAATTAGTAATTTCTGAACATTGACTCTCAGTCTTTATTCACCTTTTTCTCACGTTTTCTCAAAATTAATAAAAGTATAGAATATAATAGCATATTTCTAATAGGGGCACATTGTAACGCAGTGTTACAACATGCCCCCGCCTGCACAACTGGGATTTAAACCCTGCTAGTGTCTTCTGCTAGTTAGCAAAGTATTAAATAACTATCTCAACTGTTAAATAACATCTTGGAGATTAAAATAATATCAGATTTGTCTTATTTTAAATAAACACAAAAAATAGAGATGAAAAATTTACTTAAGTAAGAAATTTACTTTTGCTATGGTTTAATAAATGTCTATGGATATCTTCCAAAAAAAATGTAATTTTGGCGCAATTTTTTTCTCTATATAGTGCTGATATGGCAACTAGTAAATACACAAAAGTTTCGTCATCCAAGCATGTGCGGAAGTATTTAAAACAAGCGTGTTACATCTTATACAAGCATTTAATACATTTTTTATTATTATTTTTTAAATAGAAAAAACAAAAACAAAAAAAAAACAAGCGTGTTACAACTAGCCCCGTGTTACGTTATGCCCCGCACTCCCCTACTGTTCATAGACTAGGCTACCACCATTTAACATGCCATATATCAGGTTATTCAGCCTATCTATTTTGTCCTTTTTTATAGAACTTATAGAAATAATATATTTAAATTGCAGTTTTATCAAAATTTAGATAAAAATAAAATTGCCTTGTTTTTCTTCGCTCATGCCTTTTTGTAAATAAACACATTAGTGGTCATTCTAGCTCTAACATGAAATCATTAACATTTGTGTGGGAAAATCAGTTACGGTGGAGGTAAGCAATCAATGCAGGTTAATCAATATCTGTCTTTAGAGAACAACGTGGACTTTTGTTGTGCTTACATTTGAAGGTATCACAAGCAGGTGGCGCTTATTGAAACCCTTTTGTTCAAATATTGTGCGCTCAACACAGACAAACAGTAATTAAGTACACAGGTGATATTATCCATTTAATTTTTTTAAGACTTTGTGTTTAAATAGGGTATTTTATACTTTATATAAGTATTTAAGATTTACAGGATTAGAATGAGAGCTTGTGCTCAGGGCAGGACATATATAAGAACTTAATTAATTTGTCCCTATATTTTTTCCATTTTCTTTTTCTTGTGTTGGCCAAAGAAAATATCTAGATTGCAATTTTATAAAAAAAAATTTTTTTTACCAAGATAAGATTGCCTTCTTTTGCACATTAATACCATTCTAGCTGTATATCTATACCTCAAGTTTTCAAACTTTAAAAGTTAACATTTGATTGGGGAAAAGTGTACAGATGTGGTTCTTGATCGATGCAGTTGTAATGAAAATTTGTATAGCAACATAACCTTTTATATATATATATATATATATATATATATATATATATATATATATATATATATATATATATATGAAATGACTATAAAATGTATCACTATTGCGAGCAGGGTGCCATCAAGATCCTTTACAGGGACCAAATTACAGAAACATCCGATAGTTCACTCAAAATTCAAAACATTCTGTCTACATTTATTCACCCTCATGTTATTTCAAACATGCACAATTCATCCTGATTTTTAAGGTTTAACATATGCTTTTTATTTATTTTCTTAAATGTGAGCAATGGTAACAGAACTAATTTACATCCTGGGATCAATCAATTATATTTTTTATCCAATTTATTTTCTACAAATGTGATGCATCTTACCAGGTTTCAAATATAAATAAATACTGTCTATGTTATAAGGCTTATGTTATGAAGTCTTCACCTCAATTAGCACCAAATAAAACCAGTCAACCCATTAACATGGATAATCCATCTCTACATCTCTAGATAGATCGATAGTCATCTACATCTAGATCGATAGATAGGTTCCCTAGGAGGAGTCTTTCATATTCCACTGTATGTGTTTTCCAAACAACCCTAAATAGCCGACTTCCTGTTGGGCGGAGCTAATAACATAGTAAGTTGTTCGGCCCGATGAGATCTGTATGTGTACAGAGTTTCATATGATTACATGCAAGCATGTTTGATTTATGGACCAAGTTTTCGGACCCCATTCCAGGGGGCGCTGTCGAGCCCCCCTGCCACGCCCGGGTACCAGCTTCAGCCCGGCCCTGATGGCCGCGGGTTCTGACCCGTGTGCAAAGTTTCAAGAGTTTTCGAGCATGTTAAGGGCCCCAAAAGTGCCTGAATAGTCGTAAGAAAAAAAAAATTATAATAATAATAAATAATCCTAAGGAAAACAGTAGGGCCTTCGCCCTTTCAGGGCTTGGGCCCTAAAAACATGGCACATAAAGTTAAACTAATGATTTTTGGGTGTGTGTATTGTAAGTTGTATACCATTTGTAATATGACATACTGGACATTAAAATACTGTACATACATTACCATTACAGAATTAAAATTAAATTAAATTAAAAATGGAGCACCCAAAACAAGTAATTATCAAAAGAAATGACCGCAGTAGATAAATACCAATAGATTCTTCATTTGTGATGTGGAGGCAAACTATAACTCGGGCTTTGATTCTTTCCGTACATTTTTATATGTGTTTTAGAGATTGAATTCAAATCAAATATTAACATTACTGCCCTAACTATTTCTGAATAGGATGTCTACTTCATACATATTTGGAATAGTATGGAAATATAAGGTTCAGATCACTAAAAACCATACATGGAAGTCGAAGATCTCATCGGTGGAGTCTGGATGTCATCTAGTGGAAAATTTTGGTACTGCGCACAATACAATCTTTCCTAAAGCTCATTTATTGAGACATCAACCTAAAATCTGGCCCAGAACTTGTCCAGATATTTAACATTGATTTTCTTGAAGTTTTAGGGTTGAAAATGTTTTGTAAAAAAATAAATAAAATAATTATATATATATATATATATATATATAAACAACATTATGTATTGTATACATTTAAAATGTTCATAAACTTAAACTACTTTAACAACTTTGTTTTACTTTACTAATCTGAGAAGTGTACCCTTTGTGTACCCTGTTAGTTCGCAGTGCATTTAAGTAATGTTAACAACAACTTTTGATTTTAATAAATATTAGTAAAGGTTGAAATGAAATTTGAAATTAACATGTAGAAGTGCAGTTCATTATTAATTCATGTGAACTAAATGTACTTAAATAATGTATGAAACCTTTTTTGTAAAATGTTACCAAAATTACAATTGGAAAATTAAAAAAAACAGTTTTTTCTCTCTTTCTTTTTTTAACTTAAATGATAACTATTGGATTATAATAACTCACCAATTATAATCCCCTCCTCTGTAAAATTTGCCATCGATAATTCCATGCTGTTTTGCTTGGGTTTAATGATAATACAAGAGACCTACACCACATAGGGACAAAGGCATGAGCGAAGAAAAACAAGGCAATTTTATTTTTATCTAAATTTTGATAAAACTGCAATTTAAATATATTATTTCTATAAGTTCTACAAAAAAGGACAAAATAGATAGGTTGAATAACCTGATCTATAGCATGTTAAATGGTGGTAGTCTACTCTAGTCTATGAATAGTAGCTAAACCCCCCTAAGCCCACAGAAATGGTTAGACCCAAGCCTTCAGCAGCCAATGACACTGACCCGTTCAAACTGATTTTAACTGGTATTTCACGCGTCCTTTTCGCCTGGTTGGAAACTTCACACACGTTTGTACTGCCTGTTTGGGTTAACTGTTTACACGTCAAAAGCGTGCGTTTTGTCCTAGTCAAAACACACGTTTTCAACGCCCATTTTTGTTATTATAAACGCGCGTCAAAAACGCGCGTTTTCGGTGACCCCAAAGCGCACGTTGCAAACGTGCGTTTAAAATAGCAGATCACACGTCGAGGACGCGCGTTTTGATGCAAAAACCGCGCGTTTCTGACGCGCGTTTTCAGTGACCACAAAGCGCACGTTAAGAACGCGCGCTTTTATGGCAAATCGCGCGTCAGGGACGCGCGTTTGTCTGTCAAAACGCACGCTTTTGACGTGTCAGTGTGCAATCAGACGCCTGACCAGGCGTTTATGAACACTTTGGCTTGCCATACGAAACTGGCTCAATATCTGAACGTCTGACTAGGACCCCCTATGGACGTCTGTGGACGTGCGAAACTGGTTCAATATCTGAACGTCTGACTAGGGACTCCTTTGGACGTCTGTGGACGTGCAAAACTGGTTCAATATCTGAATGTCTGACTAAGACCCCCTATGGACGTCTGTGGACGTGCGAAACTGGTTCAAGATCTAGACGTCTGACTAGGACCGCCTATGGACGTCAGTGGACGTGCGAAACTGGTTCAAGATCTGGACGTCTGACTAGGACCGCCTATGGACGTCAGTGGACGTGCAAAACTGGTTCAATATCTGAACGTCTGACTAGGACCCCCTATGGACGTCAGTGGACGTGCGAAACTGGTTCAATATCTGAACGTCTGACTAGGACCCCCTATGGACGTCTGTGGACGTGCGAAACTGGTTCAATATCTGAACGTCTGACTAGGACCCCCTATGGACGCCTGTGGACGTGCGAAACTGGTTCAATATCTGAACGTCTGACTAGGACCCCCTATTGACGTCTGTGGACGTGCGAAACTGGTTCAATATCTGAACGTCTGACTAGGACCCCCTATGGACGTCTGTGGACGTGCGAAACTGGTTCAAGATCTGGACGTCTGACTAGGACCCCCTATGGACGTCTGTGGACGTGCGAAACTGGTTCAATAACGTCTGACTAGGACCCCCTATGGATGTCAGTGGACGTACGAAACTGGTTCAATATCTGAACGTCTGACTAGGACCCCCTATGGACGTCTGTGGACGTGCGAAACTGGTTCAATAACGTCTGACTAGGACCCCCTATGGACGTCAGTGGACGTACGAAACTGGTTCAAGATCTGGACGTCTGACTAGGACCCCCTATGAACGTCTGTGGACGTGCGAAACTGGTTCAATATCTGGACGTCTGACTAGGACCACATATGGACGTCAGTGGACGTGTGCGAAACTGGTTCAATATCTGGACGTCTGACTAGAACCGCCTATGGACGTCAGTGGACGTGCAAAACTGGTTCAATATCTGAACGTCTGACTAGGACCCCCTATGGACGTCTGTGGACGTGCGAAACTGGTTCAATATCTGAACGTCTGACTAGGACCCCCTATGGACGTCTGTGGACGTGCGAAACTGGCTCAATATCTGAATGTCTGACTAGGACCCCCTATGGACGTCTGTGGACGTGCGAAACTGGTTCAATATCTGAACGTCTGACTAGGGACTCCTTTGGACGTCTGTGGACGTGCAAAACTGGTTCAATATCTGAACGTCTGACTAGGACCCCCTATGGACGTCTGTGGACGTGCGAAACTGGTTCAATATCTGAACGTCTGACTAGGACCCCCTATGGACGTCTGTGGACGTGCGAAACTGGTTCAATATCTGAACGTCTGACTAGGACCCCCTATGGACGTCTGTGGACGTGCGAAACTGGCTCAATATCTGAACGTCTGACTAGGACCCCCTATGGACGTCTGTGGACGTGCGAAACTGGTTCAATATCTGAACGTCTGACTAGGGACTCCTTTGGACGTCTGTGGACGTGCAAAACTGGTTCAATATCTGAACGTCTGACTAGGACCCCCTATGGACGTCTGTGGACGTGCGAAACTGGTTCAAGATCTGGACGTCTGACTAGGACCGCCTATGGACGTCAGTGGACGTGCGAAACTGGTTCAATATCTGGACGTCTGACTAGGACCGCCTATGGACGTCAGTGGACGTGTGAAACTGGTTCAATATCTGGACGTCTGACTAGGACCGCCTATGGACGTCAGTGGACGTGCGAAACTGGTTCAATATCTGAACGTCTGACTAGGACCCCCTATGGACGTCTGTGGACGTGCGAAACTGGTTCAATATCTGAACGTCTGACTAGGACCCCCTATGGACGTCTGTGGACGTGCGAAACTGGTTCAAGATCTGGACGTCTGACTAGGACCCCCTATGGACGTCTGTGGACGTGCGAAACTGGTTCAATAACGTCTGACTAGGACCCCCTATGGACGTCAGTGGACGTACGAAACTGGTTCAATATCTGAACGTCTGACTAGGACCCCCTATGGACGTCTGTGGACGTGCGAAACTGGTTCAATAACGTCTGACTAGGACCCCCCATGGACGTCAGTGGACGTACGAAACTGGTTCAAGATCTGGACGTCTGACTAGGACCCCCTATGAACGTCTGTGGACGTGCGAAACTGGTTCAATATCTGGACGTCTGACTAGGACCACCTATGGACGTCAGTGGACGTGTGCGAAACTGGTTCAATATCTGGACGTCTGACTAGAACCGCCTATGGACGTCAGTGGACGTGCGAAACTGGTTCAATATCTGAACGTCTGACTAGGACCCCCTATGGACGTCTGTGGACGTGCGAAACTGGTTCAATATCTGAACGTCTGACTAGGACCCCCTATGGACGTCTGTGGACGTGCGAAACTGGCTCAATATCTGAACGTCTGACTAGGACCCCCTATGGACATCTGTGGACGTGCGAAACTGGTTCAATATCTGAACGTCTGACTAGGGACTCCTTTGGACGTCTGTGGACGTGCAAAACTGGTTCAATATCTGAACGTCTGACTAGGACCCCCTATGGACGTCAGTGGACGTGCGAAACTGGTTCAATATCTGGACGTCTGACTAGGACCGCCTATGGACGTCAGTGGACGTGTGAAACTGGTTCAATATCTGGACGTCTGACTAGGACCGCCTATGGACGTCAGTGGACGTGCGAAACTGGTTCAATATCTGAACGTCTGACTAGGACCCCCTATGGACGTCTGTGGACGTGCGAAACTGGTTCAAGATCTGGACGTCTGACTAGGACCCCCTATGGACGTCTGTGGACGTGCGAAACTGGTTCAATATCTGGACGTCTGACTAGGACCGCCTATGGACGTCAGTGGACGTGCGAAACTGGTTCAATATCTGAACGTCTGACTAGGACCCCCTATGGACGTCTGTGGACGTGCAAAACTGGTTCAATATCCGAACATCTGACTGGGGAGCCCTTTGAACGTCTGTAGACGTGCGAAACTGGTTCAATATCTGAACGTCTGAATAGGGACCCCTTTGGACGTCTGTGAACGTACGAATCTGGTTCAATATCCGAACGTCTGACTAGGACCCCCTATGGACGTCTGTGGACGTGCAAAACTGGTTCAATATCCGAACATCTGACTGGGGAGCCCTTTGAACGTCTGTAGACGTGCGAAACTGGTTCAATATCTGAACGTCTGAATAGGGACCCCTTTGGACGTCTGTGAACGTACGAATCTGGTTCAATATCCGAACGTCTGACTAGGGACCCTTACTGTAGATGTTTGTGGATGTGCAAGAAAGCCAGGACTCCTTTAGGACAGAAGACTATTTCAGTGTCTTAACCAATCTGAAATGTGTCATTGTTTTTTGACAAATAGTCATACGAAGTACTGTTAAATAAATAAATAAAAATAATCACATTATTATGAAAATGGCAAATGATATTACATTGATATTATGCAATCATTGCAAAATTACAATTTATTTAATATATGGATTAAGAAATGGAAACTTTCTGGGAAATGTCTGAAAAATTTGCATTTTGGAAATTTTGCCCAATTTAAATTGCAAAAGTGCAAACTTGCACATTCAGTGCATGTAAATTTACAGAATGAATAGCAATTCAGTACAATTACAATCAAGCGGTGCAGAGCACACTTCATGATTCTCTGGATCTTGCATACAGGGTTGAGCCCACAATGGGCCTAAAATTTTACAGATTTTTGGAGTGAGATCATATGTGCATTTTCTTTTAATTCAGTGCTTAGCACATATCTCACCACACTGCAATTATTAATGTTAGATTGACCATGTCATTGGAGGACACGGAATCCTGTACTGATGAACAAATATAGCAAATGCATGTTTATAGGTGTGTGAGATTAGGGTTTGGCTAACCCTAACCCTAGCACAAAATATTTCATTATACAGCAAAGTTATACAGCAAGTTATACAGCAAGTAGGAAAATCAGAAGCTAAATCGATAATAAAGAAAGAAGTTATGAGAATGTGGCAGGAACATTGGAATAGAGGAAAGGGAAGGGAACTATTTTATAAACTCTCAGTCAAGTCAAGTCAAGTCAAGTCATCTTCATTTATATAGCGCTTTTAACAATGTAGATTGTCTCAAAGCAGCTTTACAGAGATAAATGTATAATTTAACGTAAGATTGTTTTGGCTTTATAGCGGTTCTTTAATAAAGTTATTTTCCAGCTAAAGTTAGTTTTGATTGATTCGCTTCCGTCGCAACGATCATTTGTTTTTAAATTAGGGCCGCCAAGAAGACACCATTCTCTCTACACAGACTTTAAACGCGAACCTGTGAGAAACGCTGATGGCGTTCAGATGTGCATTAAGAACGGGTTCTATAGTTACAGTGCCCTCCACAATTATTGAACCCCCTGGTAAATATGATCAAAATTGGCTGTAAAAAATAAATCTGCATCGATTATCCTTGTGATCTTTCATTCAAAAAATGTGCAAAATTCTAACCTTTCATTGAAGTAAAAGAATTGAAAGTGGGGGGAAATCACATTATGAAATAAATGTTTTTCTCCAAAACACGTTGGCCACAATTATTGAAACCCTTTTATTAAATACTTTTTGCAATCTCCTTTTGCCAAGATAACAGCTCTGAGTCTTCTTCTATAATGCCTGATGAGTTTGGAGAACACCTGACAAGAGATCAGAGACCATTCCTCCATACAGAATCTCTCCAGATCCTTCAGATTCCCAGATCCATGTTGGTGCTTCTCCTCTTCAGTTCAGCCCACTCATCAGGTCAGGGGACTGAGACGGTCATGGCAGAAGCTTCATTTTGTGCTCCACAACAAATTTTTGTTTTGATTTTGATGTTTGTTTTGGATCGTTGTCCTGATGGAAGATCCAACCACGGCATATTATAAGATTTCTAGCAGAAGGCGTCAGGTTTTGATTTTTTATCTGTTGATATTTGATAGAATCCACAATGCCATGTATCTGAACAAGAAGTCCAGGACCTCCAGCAGAAAAATATGCCCACAACATTAAAGATCCAATGGTATATTAAATTGTACACATGGGGTACTTTTTATCCTTGTGTTCACCAAACCCATCTAGTGTGTTTGCTGCCAAAAACCTCTGTTTTAGTCTCATCTGACCACAGAACCCTGTGCGGTTTGAAGATCCAGTCGTGTCTGACAATTAAATATGCTGGAGTTTGTTTTTGGATGAGCGAGGAGTTTTTTTTTTAAACCCTCCCAAACAACATGTGGGGATGTAGGGGTTGTTTGATAATTTTTTTTTTAGGCTTTCTGACCCTAAGACTCAACTAATCTCTGCAATTCTCCATCTGTGATCCTTGGAGAGTCTTTGGCCACTCAAACTTTCATACTCGCCGTGCATTAAGACAGTATAGACACACGTCCTTTTCCTGGCAGATTCATAACATCTTTAGTTGGTTATAACTTCTTAATTATTGCCCTGATGGTCAAAATGGGGATTTTCAATTCTTTAGCTATTGTCTTACAGCCACTTTCTAGTTTGTGATGCTCAACAATCTTTTGCTACGCATCAGAACTGTATTCTGTGGTTTTACTCATTGTGATGGATGATTAAGGGGATTTGGCCTTTGTGTTTCCTCATATTTAAACTTCTGTGAAACACGAAGTCATAGCTGGACAGTTTCATGTTCCTAGTCACCCTGGTGTACTAAAAAAGGTAAATATTAATGGGAATATACTTCAGAGATATTTTACTCGTAAAAAATTCTAGGGGTTTCAATAATTGTGGCCAACATGTTTTGGAGAAAAACATTTATTTCATAATGTGATTTCCCCCCACTTTCAATTCTTTTACTTCAATGAAAGGTTAGAATTTTGCACATTTTTTGAATGAAAGATCACAAGGATAATCGATGCAGATTTATTTTTTACAGCCAATTTTGATCATATTTACCAGGGGGTTCAATAATTGTGGAGGGCACTGTATGTGCGTTGATGTGTGCAGGTTTGGAATTCCCTAAAAACCAAGCCTAAACAAATTACTGGTGTTTCCTTACAGTTTTGATTCAGAATTTTATTTTATTAATTCGGGGTAGATATGCAAATTGAGTTTTCCCGACGACGCTTTATCTGTAGAGTGGGAAAGGGATCCTCCATAGGGAGAGACTAGTTGGCACTTCAGCACTGCATTGACATCGGGTCCAGGCGAAGGTCCTTCATCAGATCTGGAAACGGCCTGGATCCGGCAGGCTGCGGGAAAACCTTGGGATAAACAAAGACACTAAAATTAGCGTAGATGCCATTCTTCTCATGATGTAACAAGTACATCAGGATTTATGGGAAGTGTTCCCGGTTCCAGCTGACCTAATCTATGCAGCCTAATATTGAATTATAGAAGTCTATAATGTATTATGTGAACGCTATGTCAAAGAGATGTGTCTTTAATCTAGATTTAAACTGACAGAGTGTGTCTGCTTCCCGGACAATGGTAGGAAGGCTGTTCCAAAGTTTTGGTGCTAAATAGGAAAAGGATCTACCACCAGCAGTTGATTTTGATATTCTAGGTATTATCAACTGGCCGGAATTTTGAGATCGCAATAGACGTGAAGGAGTATAATGCGTTAAGAGCTCACTCAAGTACTGCGGAGCTAAACCATTTAGTGCTTTGTAAGTAATCAGCAATATTTTAAAATTGATGCGATGTTTAATAGGGAGCCAGTGCAGTTTTGACAGAACCGGGCTAATATGGTCATACTTCCTGGTTCTGGTAAGAACTCGAGCTGCTGCGTTTTGAACTAGCTGTAGTTTGTTTATTAAGCGTGCAGGGCAACCACCCAGTAGAGCATTACAATAATCTAGCCTTGATGTGATGAACGCATGAACTAATTGTTCCGCATTTGTCAATGAGAGCATATGGCGTAATTTAGATATATTTTTAAGATGGAAAAATGCGGTTTTACAGATACTAGACACGTGACTTTCAAATGAAAGATTGGTATCAAAGAGCACACCCAGGTTCCTAACCGACGACGAACACTTAATAGAGCAGCCATCGAGTGTTAGACAGTATTCTAGGTTATTACGTGAGGAAGTTTTTTGTCCAATAATTAGAATCTCTGTTTTTTCAGAATTTAGAAGTAGGAAATTACGAGTCATCCAATTTTTTATATCAGCTATGCATTCTGTTAATTTAGTGAATTGGTAAGTTTCGTTAGGTTTTGAAGAAATATAGAGCTGAGTATCGTCGGCATAACAGTGGAAGCTAATTCCATGTTTCCTAATGATATCTCCTAATGGTAGCATGTACAGAGTGAACAGCAGCGGTCCTAGTACTGAGCCTTGTGGTACGCCATACTGAACTTGTGATCGATGAGACATCTCTTCATTTACTGCTACAAACTGATAACGGTCAGATAAGTATGATTTAAACCATGCTAGTGCAATTCCACTAATTCCAACATAGTTTTCTAGTCTATTTAAAAGAATGTTGTGGTCAATGGTGTCAAACGCAGCACTAAGATCGAGTAACACTAATAGAGAGACACAACCACGATCGGATGATAAGAGCAAATCATTTGTTACTCTAACAAGAGCAGTCTCGGTACTATGGTACGGTCTAAATCCGGACTGGACATCCTCGCAGATATCATTTCTTTCTAGAAAGGAACATAGTTGTGAAGATACTGCCCTTTCTAGTATTTTTGACAGAAAAGGTAGATTCGAGATCGGCCTGTAATTGACTAATTCTGAAGGATCAAGTTGCATTTTTTAACAAGCGGTTTAATCATAGCCAGCTTAAAGTTTTTTGGTACGTATCCTAGAGACAAAGACGAATTAATGATATTAAGAAGAGGATCTATGACCTCTGGAAGCATCTCTTTCAGTAGCTTAGTCGGTATAGGGTCTAACATACATGTTGTAGATTTAGATGATTTAACGAGTTTAGTAAATTCTTCCTCTCCTATAGCTACGAATGAATCAAATTTTTCCTCAGGGAGGCTACAATGCACTGCCTGATGCGATACTGTAGTAGACGGTTGCATAGTTATAATTTTATCCCTGATATTATCAATCTTATAAGTGAAGAAGTTCATAAAGTCATTACTGCTGTGCTGCTTGGAAACTTCTGGGCTTGAAGCTTTCTTTTTCGTTAGTTTAGCCACCGTTTCAAATAAATACCTAGGATTATGTTTATTTTCTTCTAATAGGTTTGAAAAATAAGCAGATCTAGCAGCTTTTAAAGCCTCTCTGTAAGCAATCGAGCTCTCTTTCCATGAAATGCGAAATACTTCTAGTTTTGTTTTCTTCCAGTTGCGCTCCATTTTTCTGGCTGCTCTCTTAAGGGCCTGAGTGTGCTCGTTGTACCACGGCGTTGGATTGTTTTCTTTAATCTTCTTTAAGCGCAACGGAGCAACTGTGTCTAAAGTGCTGGAAAAGAGAGAGTTAAAAGTTTCTGTTGCAATATCAAGTTTTTCTAAGCTATCCGGGATGCTAAAATGATGAAACTGATCAGGAAGATTATTAATAAAGCAATCTTTAGTGGCAGAAGTGATAGGTCTAACATATTTGTAACACGGAGTTGGCTTTGCAGCCTTGGCTAAATGTAATTTACACGAGACTAGATAATGATCTGAGATGTCATCGCTCTGCTGCAGAATTTCAACGGCATCAACATCTATTCCATGTGATAATATTAGATCTAGAGTATGATTACGATGATGAGTAGGTCCTGACACGTGTTGTCTAACTCCAATTGAGTTTACAATGTCTTTAAATGCCAAACCCAATGCATCTTTTTCATTATCGATGTGTATATTAAAATCACCAACAATTAGTACTTTATCTGCAGCCAATACTAACTCTGATAGAAAGTCCGCAAATTCTTTGATAAAGTCTGTATGGTGCCCTGGTGGCCTGTATACAGTAGCCAGCACAAATCTCAAACGTGATTTAGCATTTATACTATATATTTTTACATTAAGCACTAACACTTCAAAAGAATTATATTCGAAACTTGATTTCTTAGTGGTTTTGAAAATATTACTATAAATTACAGCAACACCACCCCCTTTGCGTTTAAGACGAGGTTCATGTTTATAACAGTAATCTTGTGGGGTTGACTCATTTAAAGTAATGTAATCGGGTTGGGGTATCATAAGGGGGTGTTGCAGAAAGGAGGAAACCATCATTGCAAGATTACGGTTAGGACACACTGCAAACTCTGCATCTACTAGGCAAGCATGTAATATATGTAATAATTGTAATGTACCTGATCAGCAGAGCATGTTGTTATGATGTGCAATAAATATAGCAGTAGTCAAGAGGAAAATTGAGGACATGGGAGAGACTTGCATATTGCAGTATGCATAAACAATTATTTAAAATATACTGTCTTTGTTGTTTCTACATTATAGTGGAAATTGAGTCTCACATTATTTAAATTTTACTTATACACAAAACATTAATGCTAACATTTTTGACTTTATAAAATGATTCTCTAAAGTCTTGGCGATCAGCCCCTATTAAACAATAAAGAAAGTAAGATATCTTTTTCTTATACATAGTTTAGTAGCCTACTATTCTTTTTGGCAGAACTTATCATTATAATCACATTATGATTTTGTATCACCATAGTCCCTAAATGTATGTAAAGTCAGGAAATGGGAACATTTTCTAATCTAATTTTATAAAAGATGAAATGCTACTGTATGCACAGGCTATTTAAATGTAGGCTATGTATTGGCTATGGCTAGATGGCAAATGCTAGACCTCTCTGTCAGGTCCCACATGTCTCAGTCAGACATCAAATAAATAAAATATAAGCCTTTATAGACATAGTTTTTAGTACTTATTCAAACAAGATCTTTGTTTACCCTTGCAAAACTTTCAGCTGCAGCTGCTGTCTGCAGTGCGGCTGCTGCGGAACTTCAAGATAGAGGGGGCGGAGTTATCAGGTTTACTGACAGTTTGAGGATCGAACAAGATTTACACAAGCTCTTTTTAAGAACTTTCATTGGCTAATTATTTGTAAACAGACAGACAGACGTAAAGGGTGACCAATAGCATTGATTTATTGAAGAAGAAGAAAAAAAACACCACCACCAAAAAAAGGTCACTTCGGGCAAAAGGGCAAAAAGGGCATGTGCTCTACACAGGTTGAGCCCTACCTGTGCTCTACACAGGTTGAGCCCTACCTGTGCACGTGCTTGCCCCCACTTCTCAAACCAAAGTTACACCCTAAAGACCACTTGGACTTGACAGTCCTGGCCTCCATAGGTGAGGCACAGGGTGTAATTAGTGCCTGGCTTGAGGCCCTGAAAGCAATAGGCATTGACGCCCTCCTCTATCTTGGACCACTGCACCACTGAATGTCCATTACCAGTACTGACGCAAAGGTACAACATGTCCAGGGGTGACTTTTTGGTACCATCATTTATTACGCATTTGCCAACAAATGGCAAACTATCGGCCCCTTCTTCCACTCGCTCTCTATCCCTCGCAATGAGAGATGTTCCGGTTGGAAGGCTCTTTGTCTTCTCCTCAGATTTGGACGACATGCTAATAACGGATCCTTTTGAACCAAGTTTGTCTTCTGGTAAATGGCTAGGTGCTTTTGTGTCGAGCATCGAATTGATGGCATGCTCGGCTTTTCCCATGGTTTTTTCGATGTTTGGCTGATATGTGATGGACACGGACGGAGGAGCCTTGCAATCCAGTGTGGGCATGCTAGTGACCTGTGTACCTTTGAGGTGGGAAGGAGCATCGCAGACAATGTTGTTTTTGTCAGGGATTGAGATTAAGGATTTGGTGATCCAGTCCCTAAGCCACTCTAGGTTGCAGGAGCAGGTGAAGGGGTTGTGATAGATTTGGAGGTGGGACATGGCAGTCAAAGCATCAAACGTTCCCTGCACGATGGTGGTAAACTTGTTATTGTTAATACGGAACGAACGCAGGTCCTTCAGGTTGGAAAAAGCGTTCTTGGGGATGCTGACCATCTCGTTATTGTTCATCTTTAACAACTGCAGGGCAGTGAGATTGGACAAGTCTTCCCATGGAAAATGCACAATTTTGTTGTGGCTAATATCCAAATTTTTCAGCTGAATCATCGGAGCCAAGGTGTCCCTCTCGACGGTGACAATTTCATTGTGAGCCAGCCAAAGAGAGGTCGTCTGGATCACATTTATAAAGGTTTTGGATTTCAGCACTTTAATCTTGTTAGCTGTAAGACTCAGGGAGGTCACATTGGACGGCAAGCCCACAGGTACTTCCAGAAGTTCTTTGTTGGCACAATCTGTTAACTGGCGGTTATATTTATCAGAGCAGGTACACTGTTCAGGGCAACAGTGCGCACTGCCAATCACTGCAGTCCCCAAGGCAATAAGCATCAGGTATTTGGTTGCCATTTTCAGCTCCTGCCAAGCACACATGAAGGTGCAGATTAGTACAAATTATTTATGTATTTTTCACACTCAAAGAAAAAATGTGAATGAAAGAAGTAATTTAATGTTAACTATTGCAAACTATTATGATGATAAGCCTAAACCAAACCAAATCCTAATGCTAACCCTATAGTAAGTATATGTAGTTAGTTAATATTATTCAGTACTTAATTGTATAATTACAGTGTAATAAATACATAATAAAATACAGTGTAACCCTTTATTTTAAGGTGACGTAGTTACATTGTACTGAGTAATATTAATTAACTACATGTAATAACTATAGGGTTAGTATTAGGGTTTGGTTTTGTTTAGGCTTAGTGGCATGTAATTATGCATAATTTACTGTTATTACTATGTACATGTAGTAATGTGTAACTATGTCAACTTAAATTAAAGTGTTATCTTATTATTTATTCTCTCTTTATTTTATTCTCTTTTTTTCTGGAGTTCTCAAGTTCTTGTGGACTAATTGAGATGTCTGATGTCTTTTTTGTTTATTTTCATTCATCTCAACATCTTCGAGCGTTTTGCTGTTACCGGACGACTGAGCAGCGAAGGCTTGAGAACGGGACGCTTGGACTGTGTTCGCTGTTCAGCGTGCTGAAAATGTGCTTCACTTTATATAATAAAACTTATTTGTGTTGCGAATGTCTTGAACATCTCAAGATATGCAGCGACTGCTTCTTAACCATAAAAACCTTACAATCTTTCGCTGAAATTTTAAATAAGAAACTCTTGATTACACTTTATTTTAAGGTGTCATTGTTACAGTGTATTTATACATTTAAGTACAGAGTAATAATAATTAACTACATGTACTTACTATAGGGTTAGGGTTGGAAAAGGGGGTTTGGTTTAGGGTTAGTTGCATGTAAATAAGCATAATTTATAGTTATTACTACAGTAACTACACGTAACATGTAACAAGGACACATTCAAATAAAGTGTTACCAAACACCTTTACAGTGTATTTGAAATTTTTTCTGTCTACATTCTGGAACATTGTTGCTTAAAAACTTTCTCATAGTGCCTTACCTGTAAGTGATATATTCCTAACGCTCATGCGGATTTCATTCAACATGACACTTGATGAGATTTAAGAACAATTTAATGCTCAGATGTCAAATTATCCCAAAACATGATGTAGCCTTTTATATCCCGCTGGAAATCTCTGCTGTTTTTGTTAGCAGACGGCAGATGACGTCCATACGTCTATACGTCCACCGAACCTCGACCCACTCGCACTTACTCATTTCTGTCCAGCTGCGAACGTGGTTCCTCTGCGCGCCGTCATGTTCACCGAACCTCGACCATGCGCTCTTCATGTACTCTCAGACGCCCGCGTCTGCGCACCACAGCAGGACGTACAACTTTCTCCTTCACCCACACGTGACTAAACGTTGTCACATCCGATATGACAGACGCTCTCAGTCTTCACAGTGCGCTCTCCAAGGGCAACAGTCTCCACCCTTCCATAACCAGCCTATCATGCTGGATTACGGATTAGTCTATTACGGATGTCGAAAAGAGAGCAAAAACATGGCAAACACACAAGCACCGATCAATGAAAGAAAAAATAAAATCAATATCAAAATACATTCATATAAAATAAACATTACAATAATACTTTAATCCCAACACACACACCCCACAATAAAACATCAGCAGTCCCTGCAATCACTTGACCACCCTCATCTATACTTCAAGGCCGCTGTCTTAAATTGGGACGTGTAGAACGTCTCACTTGATTTTCTCCATTTACATAATCAGACTCTAAAGCAACCCACATTCTATAAGGCAGGGGATAGGTACATGTACTGGTACCCTCAGAAATTACAGGCTGGGGATGTCCTACCTCAGGTGCAGAACACAACATAAGGGCATTCCGATGCAAAGCTTTTTCCTGTCTCCCTTGTTCTGGTTTCACCCAGTACACAAGTCCAGTATTCCCCAGTGTCCCAGTTACAACATAAGGCATGGGGTCCCACCAACTACACAATTTCCCACGTCCATGCCTATTTCTGTTATGAATCGAAACACGTTGACCAGCCAAAAATGGTACGGCTTTAGCCCTACTATCATAGGTCTGTTTAGATAGTTTGGCAGCCTTGTCCATGGTTCTTTTCGCTAATGCTTAACCCCAACTCAACTTTTTGTGGTGCTCTTGTACCCACCCTCTCAAATCCATTCTATTTTGTCCTGTCCCTACTCCAAGGCTCATTTCCACTGGTTTCCGCAAAGAACAACCAAACATTAAATATGAAGGTGTGAACCCCGTAGCCCCATGTACTTCACTTCTGGATATCTTGCCTTGTCTTGTCTTATCCTGTCTCATCTACTTGTCTGCTTATACTGTGCTCTGCCCAGCCATCCTGCTGCTCGTGGCCTTCGACTGCTCCTCAACCTGCCGTTCTGCAACTACTGATCTAAAGCCCCGTTCACACCGCCAGTGACTTTGTCGCTGTATGTCGCTAGTCTCTGTACTGCGAGTCGCTAGTGGGCGTTCATAGTGCTGTCGCTCTAATGTTATTGGTAGACTGCACGTCTGGCCATATCTATACAAAATACCATCACAAGTGATATATACAACTATATCATTTTAATTTGACTAGGAATTAGGCTCAAAAGAATTAAAAGTAACAGTATGCTGTTGGGAGAGTGTTTTTAGATTACCACAGCAGTGTTCAGTGGATTAAATCATTTAATGTTACTAGATTAACGATCAATAAATCAACAAATTAAACTCACTCATACTGTCATAAATCACTAAAACGTCATTCGAATTTGACAAATATAATAAATTTTCTTGTCCCTAATAGTCAACATAATGCAGGGGAAACTGTAAAATGAACTGTCGACAGTTTCTTTTCCATGCATCATTTTATATCCATGTAGGTTGTTACAGTCAAATCATATAAAACAGTGAAATCGCCCTTGAATTCTTCTGTCTTGCCTGTACTCGAGACGGTGACGTGAGCTCCACTAAAAAAGTATTCTTTCCAATTGGTTGTCACTCGCGAAAATCGCTTCTCATTTGCATAAAGTTGAAATTTCTGAACTTTTGTCGCATGTCTCGCGTCGCTTGACATGCCCACATTCTGTCGCCAACGTTCACTGAGATTGTGTAGCTGGAAGTCGCCAGTGCTCCAATGAAATGAATGGGATCATGTCGCCAATTTGTCGCTGTGTGTCGCTGGCGGTGTGAACGGGGCTTGACGGTATGGATCCACTTGTCCGTGTGACACTTCTGTCGCACCGCACTCCACTTTATTCCATAGACAGTAAAAGAAATGGACACCGCGACCCCATAGATTTAAACGGACAAGTGAAGTCAATTAGAAGCACTCACTTCCTGATGGCTGAGCGTACTGCGCAGCCTCAAACTGAGCTTGACGACGTAGATGTGATGTGAGCAACCCGTCTGACAGTTGTAAGTCTTCTAGTAGCTGTGCCAAGAGAAATCTGAATCATTCCCTTCCAAATCTTGCAGAGACGGAGAGCGTGAGTAGGAGCTGTCCATGAGCTAGGACCAGGAGCAACTTTATGACTCTCTATGGGCTTCTCCCTTGACTTTATTGGACTTTATGCCTCCACGTCCCCCCGATTGCCTGCGAGCTTCTCCTCCAGTCTATACGGTAATTTATCTACTGTGCAACAGAGAGTCGCGTGGTTATGAAGCAATCGTTAGCCTATTTTTACAAAAACGGCCTCTACAGGGCCATAGTGTAAGATACAAGGTAATGGAGCATTTTATATATTGTCGTGTTTCTTTAGAAATAAACAATGGACAAATGGAGTCTTTAAACCTCTTAGATGTAAAGTTATTCACTGTCAAAGTGAGCCAAAATGAATGGGAGTCAATAGAATGCTAACAGCAGGTGATGGCTTGTTAGCCAATGGCGGCCCCCATAAAAGGTACTCTTTCCAGGGCTACGTTCCAGTCCAAAATTGTCATGCCCTTCACTCGCTAACTTCCCTCCGTCTCGTTCACTCGGATGTACATCATTGCTTACATTGCACGAGTGCCCACTACTGGTGGAAACTGCAATGGGCTGAATTTGAACGTCCTAAGCCCTTGATCACTTGGAAATTAGCTATGGAGTTGATTTATTTTTATTTTTTTTCCCTTTAAGAATTTGTTTAATGCAGCATCCAAATGTTTATAGGTGTGTTTGGGTTGTTTTAAATTAATATATATATATATATATATATATATATATATATATATATATATATATATATATATATATATATATATATATATATATTAGGGCTGGGAATCGATTAAAAAAAAATTAACTAATTAATTGCACAATTTCTGTAATTAATTGCAATTAATTGCATTTCCCCCAAGCTTGTAATCATCAATATTTAAAGGAATAGTTCACTTTAAAATGAAAATTCTGTCATCACTGACCCTCATGTTGTTTCAAACCTGTATGAATTTCTTTCTTCTGCTGAACACAAAGGAAGATATTTAGAAGAATGTCAGTAACCAGACAGTTTCTGGTACCATTGACTTCCATAGTATATATTTTTCCTACTATGGAAGACAATGGGACCCAGAAACTGTCTGATTACTGACATTCTTCTAAATATCTTCCTTTGTGTTCAGCAGAAGAAAGAAATTCATACAGGTTTGAAACAACATGAGGGTGAGTGATGACAGAATTTTCATTTTAAAGTGAACTATTCCTTTTAACTTAGAATCACCTAATTAAACAACACAGGGAAAAAAAGGAACAGAAAATAGCCCTATATTACAATATTAAACATCAATATATCAATATATTTTTCTTTTTCAATAATCAATCAACATAATCAATTTAACATATTATTATTATTATTATTATTATTATTTTATTTTTTTAACTAATTATCAAAATAAAATATAGTCCTACAAAGCTATTATTACCAGAGCATGTAATCAGAGCAGGTAATTTTACCATTGCTGCCCAGCATGGCTATACCAGCTCAGCAAACAGAAGTCTACTGAGAAATTTCACGTTATTTGAGTGGACTTTACTTTTCCAGTGCTCGGTACATGATTGAAGCGTTTGGGCCGTTGACGACAGAGCCGCCGACACACACACACACACACACACGTGACACACACACATACACGGAACGGAGAGCGCGCCGCTGGGCCGTTAACGACAGAGCCGTTAACGACAGAGCCGCCAACGACAGAGCCGCCGACACACACACACACACACACATACACGGAACGGAGAGCGCGCCGCTGGGCCGTTAACGACAGAGCGCACTGACACACACACGGAACACAGAGCGCGGCGCACACACGGAGCGGAAAAGACCCGCTCATGAAAGCTGCGCGAGAATGAAACCTAATCGCCGAACACGGAGAGGCGGGACGGCATATTTCGGTCTTTTCAATAGCAGCCGCAACAGAAAATCATTAAAACGAGGCAAAAAAAAAAAAAAAAGTGCTGCGTTAATTGCGTTATTTTTTTTTTAACGCATTAAACATTTCAAATTAACCGCAAAGATTAACGCGTTAATTCCCCCAGCCCTAATATATATATATATATATATATATATATATATATATATATATATATATATATATATATATATATATATATGTTTTGAGAATACGAGGCATAGTTTCAAGAAATGTGTTTAAGAAATCAAGAAAAACTGTAATATAATAATGGCCAGGGTGGAACCTGCCATTCAGGAGCCCAGTGTGAAGCTGGAAGCAAGGCAAGCGGCCTGGACAGAGCAGGCAGGGTGAGCCAACTGGGTGGTGCCGGCAAAGCGAGCAGCTTGAGCGGAGCCGGCAAGGCGAGTAGCTCGACTGGAGCCGACAAGGTGAGTAGCTCGACTGGAGCCGGCAAGGTGAGTAGCTTGACTGGAGCAGGCAATGCAAGTAGTTTGGCTGGAGCCGGCAAGGCGAGTAGTTTGGCTGGAGCCGGCAAGGCGAGTAGCTTGACTGGAGCCAGCAAGGCGAGTAACTTGACTGGAGCCGGCAATGCAAGTAGCTTGGCCAGAGCTGGAAAGGCGAGCAGCCTGGACGGAGTCGACCAGGCAAGCAGCTTAAGTGAATCCGTCCGAGCGGGCTGGTGGGGTACGACCTCCCGAAAGTCAATGGCCTGCTCGGAGACGGCCTCCGGGACGACAGCGGGCTGCTCGGGGGACCACGGGCGTAGAGTGAGGAAGAGAGAGAGACACCTTCGTCTTCCTCTTCCTCCGTTTATGAGGGTGAGACGGTGGCAAAACGATCTCCTTGTCTGGAGACATCAGCGTAGAATCGGCCATCTTGTCTGGAGACGTAGGAGCAGAGTCAGCCCTCTTGTCTGGAGACGCAGGCATCGAGTCTGCCATTTTGTCTGGAGACGTAAGCGCAGAGTCAGCCATCTTGTCTGGAGAGACGGGCGTAGCTGGTGTAGCCCACTGGCTACAATGATGTAGGTAACTAGTGAAACCCCAAAAGTCCAGGCTTTCAAGCCCCTTCATCTCCCACCGAGGCAAAGGCTCATCCAGGCAGTTATTTAAAAAATCCTTCAGTGCTGAGTCATTATAACCCATGCCTCTCGAGAGCGTCCAAAATGCCTGAGACAGGCAACCCACCATCTGGCCCTGCTGATGTAGGGCCATTAATCCTCAGAGAGTCTTCGTTTAGCAGTCACACTCAGTGCCTTCCCGGTCAGAAGTGACCGGACACCTAAAAATGAAACTTCCTCCATCCCAGTAAAAACCAATGCAATTTATTTTTGTTCTATAATATTTATTCTTTTTAATTTAGTATTTTGAGACAATTTGATTGAACTTATTAATATTTATGCAATATTTATAGTCCATTTTTTGCCATTGAAAATAATGTTTTTTTTTTTAATTATTATTATTATTTATTTATTTTTTTCTATGCGGTATTTTCAGTTAAAATAGAGACTAGGCTTTCAGAAAACAATAAAAAATAAAAAAAAAAAATCAATTTATTAAACATAAAATTAAATAAATCATGTTATTGCATGGGTTTACCACTAGATGCCTGTAATAGCTCTAAATGGAGATGCTTGTGAATTCTAGTTGTTTTTGGACCAAATTACTTACTTTTAAGATGTGGATTGATTGTATTTTTTTAGAAATTCTCAAATAATACTTTTTGCCAAGGTTTATAACATTTTATTAATTATTATTTTAATAATTTTAATAATTATTATATTAATTATATATATATTTATTAATTATAATTATTAATTATGTTATGTTTTTCACTCTTGATGTTTTAGAGTTTCACCCCTTCATTGCTGAGCACTTTTTTTCTGCATCGTGGCCGATTTGTAGCGAATTTTTGTGTTTTTGTCAATTTCCCATTCATTTCCTATGGGGGTCATTTTTGACCGAAGACCATGAGTGTGACTATTTTTTTTACGACCACTTAGCATGCTCGGATCATGACCGAAATTTTTTTCTGAGTTCACATACCTAATGCCAGAAAAATCACCAAGTTTCGTAACATTCCAATGAAGCTGTGATTTTTAAAAATTCAAAACAGATTTTTTGTAATCTGAATTTATTGGTGTGTATGTGTATAAAAGTGTGTTTCTATGTGTGTGTGTGTGGGTGGGTGTGAATTTTTTGCACTCTTGATGTTGTAGAGTGTCACCCCTTTACTGCGGTGTACTTTTTTTTAGAATCGTGGCCGATTTGTAGATTGTACAGACAAAAATTCAGAGAATTTTTGTGTTTTTGTAAATTTCCCATTCATTTCCTATGGGTCGGTCATTTTTGACCGAAGGCACTGAGTGTGACTATTTTTTTTAAGACCACTTAGCATGCTCGGATCATGACCTCAATTTTTTTTTGCATACACATACCTAATGCCATAAAAGTCACCAAGTATCATAACCTTCCGATGAAGCTGTGATTTTTTAAAATTCAAAACAGAAAATTTTTCGGTCAGAAGTGACCGAAGACTCTGAGGGTTAAATTACTAAATCGTCCCCTCCTCTCCTTCTCAGTGGTTGGGGGACGGATACGAAAACCCGTACTGCTGGATCTATACATATTGCTGGAATCCTTCTGTCATGCACAGAGTGGAAGGGTGATAGTCCAAGTGTTTTATTGGGTAATCTGTAATCATAAATCCAGGAACAGGCAAAAGTTCAAGATCCATGTAAGCAGTCCAAAAATAAGAAATAAACACTTAATCAAACCAAGACAGACTCTGGGAAGCGGGTGACAAAATACAAGGATTCCAGAACAAGTGATAAAACAGACAGGGTATAAATAGACAGGCACAAACAAGGTGAGTGGGAACAGCTGAGTGTGATAATGAATAATGAGTCCGACAAGGGTGATGGGGATTGTAGTCCAATAGTGACTGACACCTGTGGGGGAAGAGGACCTCTAGTGGCTAGCCAGGGGACATCACCCATACATTGTGACAAACCCAGCATTGTTAGGTCTGACTCACCAGGGATCATTTAGTGAAGAAAACGGAACCACTACGACTTTCACAGTGAGTATTTAACAAGAGTTTGTTTTTTTGTTTTTTAGTATTTAACAAGAGTTGTTATGGCATATTTGTTCATTCCATATTTGTGTCAAATACTGTTAGCTCTTGTAATTTGTGTTAAGTTGCTTATATTGAGAGCCGCCATGAGACCGCTAAAACATGTGACTTATCGTTATTAATACAGAACTATAAACCAAAGTTTTCAAAACATGTTTAATTCATTGAATAAATGTTGTTATTTCAGGCCAAATACAATATCAATAAAAATAAAAGTGTTTTTTGGGTTAATGCTAATGTTACTTCAAAACTATTTACTGTTACTATTTGATGATATTACATTGACATTATTATTTAATTGTCTAATTTAAAGAATTTAATGAACGAGGACCAACTTTGCAGAAGTAGGCTAAGCTATTTTACGTGAATATGCAAGACTTCCAATTCATTTTCTGCCCAGAGTGTTACCGCAGGATCCGCCACGTCTTCATGAATTTAAAATTCATTAAGATGTTTTAAGGTTAAAAATCTTGCTGCATGTGATTTAAAGACATAAATGAATCAAATTTGGCAGTGTTCTGGAAAAAAATTCTGTTCTGTCACTTGTCGTCAGGTATTTGATGCAAGGAGGATTTGTCATTTATGTATTTTATTTTGTGTTTGTATTTTCAAAAGATTTGGGTCTTTAAAAACACATCTGTGGAGGGTACATCTAAAGACTGGCATTAAGGAGAATGCCACATTTTCTTGTTCACATATGTGATTTTAAGGACATCTGCTCTCAATCAACATTTCTTCAACATTTAAGAGGACATCATCAGCTCAAAGTACCTCCAGTGAGAATACTAAAATTCAAGTTACACTGAACATTTGAAGTAACCCTCTCCAGTTACTTGCATGTTATGGTGTTTTTGACCTTTTTGCACTTTAGCAAATATTTGCAGATGTTTAATGTTTAAACTGTTAAGCTGCAGTTTCATGAACTCAAAAGTACCTAAATACTAAATGTAAGTGACATTTCTCTAAACACTGGGTGAAGTACACTCCCCAGATACTTACATTTTATGGTATTTTTTGATGTTTTTGCAGATAATTGATTTTTTTCAGAATCCTGAATTTAAATGCATGATTTTTAAGGTCTACTGTGCAGAACATTTCAATGTATTTACCATTTTAAGGTATTTTCACAATACTGTTGTAGATTTAATAAAATGTATTACAGTTTTTCTCAATCGCTAAAACACAATTTCTGAAACCTTGCTCCATTTTCTGAAAACATTAAACACAAAACCTTATCTTCAAGCACTATTTACAAAACCTCTGACTCCTCTCGCAAAATGAAACTTTCGCCTCAAAACAGTTTTACCCGTGTTCAAAATCAAACACTGCTCTCAAATCCTAAACAAAGTGATCAAAATGATATACTCTATCAAGCAGTCAGTAAACAATACACCAAAAAATAGAAAACACATTGTTGGAAACATATAGTTCTCAGGGAGAAGTCAATTTTTAATCTCAAAACAAATTTCATATTTTTCTGTCATTGTCTTTTGATGAACGGAAACATATTCTATCATAGTAGCTCAAAAATTGATCAGAAATTACTACTCTGTTTTGCTCTTTGCAATTTTTTTTTTGTTCTTCCTCCTCCTTGTACCCCTATTTTTACAGTACTGTACCCTGCATCTCACAAACTTGTCCTTTGTCTCTGTGATACTGTAATTCTTGTTCTTTGTTGATATGAACCTGCAACCTGTCAAAATCTATTGAGCAGTCAGTACTGTTAACAAATGGAAAGCACAATGTTCATTGTACAGTATACAGCCTACAATGCACTGTACTACAGTTTACAAAACTAAAAGGGACAAAAATCAAAGGAGTAAACATGTGATCAATGTGCTTCTTCTTGTCTTTGGGCTGGGTCAGGCCAGGCCAGAGCACTTCGTCGACGTCACAAGCAATATTGTCCCTCCTCCTTTCTTGCCCTCCTCCCCCTATTCCTCTTTCTTGCCCTCCTCCCCCTATTCCTCTTTCTTGCCCTCCTCCCCCTATTCCTCTTTCTTGCCCTCCTCCTCCTCCTCTTCGCCCACCTTGCATACTCTCACATTGTTTCTTCTATCATTCTCAGACTTTCTCCTTCCCACCTTCAACAACCTGTTTGCTCTTTGAACTGGCCTATATTGGTTGTGTCACATCTTTTGAAACAGGTTAAATCAATTTTGAGCGGTTGTGTTCAATCAATGACATGTGTTCTCTATTTGTATTTGATTGTTGCCTCTTATGTTTACCAGTATGGATGACATGTGCACTAAACTGCAGAATGTGTTTTGAGTTTTGCTGAAAAGTCTAAGTGAGATCTGCAAATTGTGTTTTACCATGTGAAATGGTTTAAGGTATTGACAACAGACTAGCTAAATGAGTTCAGGCAACTGAGAACTTTGTTCAGCCAATGGGTTTTAGTGTTTGAGAAAAACTGTAAATAAACTATTATATTATTAAATAAACTGTCAGAATGGCTTGAGTGTTTAATATATAATGATGTAATATATATATTATTTTTTTTTCATTTTCTTTTCGGGCAACGAGGAATAGACAATATACATTTTTAGTTTAGGTAAAACAAAAAAAGAATGCTACTACAATTTAAAATATATAATTTGGCAAATAACATGGTTAGGTAAACTTTCCAATTGGTTCAACGTATTATTTCTCATTGATCCAATGTTAGCAGACTATTGCAACAATTTTAAGTTAAGTTGCTTATTAACATGCATATTACTAGGGTATCGGCTGTTTATTATAAAATAAAAAGAAAGAAAATTTAGATTTTTCTGATCTTCATATGTGCATTTTAAGATGTTTTAAAGGCCAAAAACGCGCTGCGCTGACAGACGTTTCAGAGACACAATTAGAGGTGTTCTGTTTCTAACAGCACTTTGCTTTTTCTGTTCTTAAACCTGTCTCCCTCAACTAAAGTATATGTGTCAAAATCAATTTGCTATTGTGGTGATATTATAGTTAATTAATCTGATCGAATGTAATTCCATTTTGTAAGATCATTTAGTAAGATAATTTTCAAGTAACTTTGCAAGGCAGACATACAAACAACTTGTTAACACGCTCCACAGCGTCATCCAGTGCATTTAACTGCGAGTTAGTACTTGGGATTTATCATGGATTCACTGCATTTACGGCCAGCAAAGCAACGTAGTAAAATTCGAATAGAATTTTATTTATCGAATAATATTTACAGATCGAATATTCGAAAATTCAAATATTCGTGCACACCCCTACTCACAATGACAGTAAACTAATTATTAGGCTACATTACATGAATCACGTATATAGGCCTATTTTTAAAAAATGACGAAATTAGACAAAGTTTAATAGTTTGCCTGATTATTTCTGTCAGTCTAACATTTATGACATAAAACAGCTGTCAAATATGAAATGTTTACTATACTTACTTCTTATCTCGCACTTGAGCATAAACTGAAGCGTCGTCTGACTGCAGAGCCGTTGAGCCACAGTTTTACCCCAACTACAGTTTTGCCCCACAGCAGTTTTGCCCGCGCATGCGCATTTTCGTAGTGAGAATTTTAATTTTTTTGCTGAACTTACAAAACTACAAGCTCAGGGAAGTGAAGCAAGGTTGTATCTCTTACAATGAACAAACAATGATACACAATGGAAAACATAAATATCCTGGATTTGCATTCATCAAATTATGTAATTATACATGCACACAAAAAAAGAAAAGCATAATAATAAGGTTAAGTCATAGCCTATCTTTGAATAAATCATCATAATGCATCAAAAATGTTGCACTTTTTTTTTTGTTATTTATAAGTCTAAGGGACAAAATAAAAGAGTTAAATTCAGCAAGAAAAAGAGGGAAGCTTAAAGGAGACTTAAGCCATTTTCACTTGTGGATGAAGAATTTTGCATACAAGATAAGGAAATTAACAACATATTCAAGGGACATCAGCTTTGGGTTTTCATAATAAAAGATAACCTCTTTGAGAATGAAGGTGTGGGTCACATTTGTAGGGCTAAAAACAAAAGAACTTAATTCATCCCAAAATCTATTGGTTACATTACAATCACAAAATAAATGGGCGGCTGTTTCTTCAACAAAATCACAAAAAGAGCAAGTTTCATCAATATCAGAATATTTAGAGATGGATAAGTTAACAGTATATATTTTATGAAGGGTTTTATAATGAATTTCCTTAACTTTGTTGGATACACAAAATTTACTAGGCAAAAGCCAGGCCTTTCTCCAATTTAAGTTTGTTACAAGGGATCCCCAATAAAATTTACCCCTTGGAGTAACCTTTCTCTTCATTTGAAAAATTGTTGAAGATATTATTAGGAATGAAAAACCATAATGACACTGGATTCACAAGGCATCTTTTCAGCCAGTTTACTTTAAAGGTGTTTATAGTATCAGCAAAGTCCAAAAAGTCAAGGCCACCTTCACCTCTGGAATTAGAGAGTACTTCTCTTTTTAATTTGTGAGGCCTATTTTTCCAAATGAAATCCAAAAATATTTAGTTAATTTCCTTTATAGCTTTATCATTGATAAACAAAGAGAGAGCAGGGTATACAAAGCGAGAGAGCCCTTCCACCTTAGGTAAAAGAACTCTACCGTATAATGAAAGATCTCTCTGAAGCCAGATGTTAAAGACGTTTTTAGTTCTTATCATTTTATCAGAAAAGTTCAAATGATGTCTGGTAACTGGATTTTTAGTGATATGAGTACCTAGATATTTTACACTGTTTTTAACTGGGATACCTTCCAGTGATGTCTCATCTATATCATGAATTGAGATAATTTCACATTTCGAAATATTGAGTTTTAGTCCCGAGGCACATGAAAATTGTTCCACCAGTTCCAGAGCATTAGGTAACTGTTTTTTTATCCTCCAAGAATAGTGTGGTGTTGTTGTTTACCAAATCCAAATAACTCGAGTGCGTAAAAGAAATTTGTGTTCTATGGAATCAAAAGCTTTGTGAAAGTCAAGAAAAAGTATGAGACCATATGAATGAATTAGATTTGAATAATCCAGCACATCTTATACTAACCTTATATTATTAGATATGTGACAGCCTTTCATGAATCCTGACTGAGATTCTGAAATAATGTGATCTAGACCAGTACTTAATCTTTTAGCGTAAACAGAGGCTAATATTTTATAATCTAATGTTAACAGAGTAATAGGCCGCCAATTGTCAATTACATTTTTTCTCGATTGATTAAACACATTTATTGAAACTATGCCTCGTATTCTCAAAACAGTAAACACAAATCCCAAGTACAATCCCAAGTCTGAAGTACATCTACTGGACCTGTTTTTCTCCCAGAAGGTTCTTATGATCGAGGCGACGTTGAAGCGACTCAAGTTTGGCTGTACTCGTTGCCCAGACTCCCTCATAGTCATACCATGGACAAATACATGGGCAACTAGAGTGGCACTGCTTGTCTCTTTGGCCTTCCCCTTCCCCTTCCCCTTCCCCTTCCCCTTCCCCTTCCCCTTCCCCTTCCCCTTCCCCTTCCCCTTCCCCTTCCTCTTCTTCCTCCTCCTATTTCTCCCTGACTGATGCATTCCTTATACATATGAAATAAAGGCAATTTAATAAACTCCCAAAAGTGGAGACAGAATTATACTGAAAGCCCGTTGTGATAGAAATATTTTATGTAATGGGTATTTTCAACATTAAATGTACAGAGAAATGCAGACTAAGGATGCTCAGGTCAAAGGCCATATACTTAACCAAAAAGTGCTTAACACAGTAGAACTAACAGTCATATGACTAGCTCAGATCATTACAAACCAATCACCAGAACAAATCACAGTGAAGAAGAATTGATTTTTACTCAACTGTATGATTGACATGTACATGTATCTTTCTATTCAGGAGACTCACTTGGTTGTTGTGACCAGTGATCTCCCGGCCATGAATAAAAATTAATTTCTACAAAGAGCAACTTGGGAGTCGTATCAGGTATTTGCTGCGCAGCTGAGAAACAGATTCTACTCTCAAAAGACAACAACAGAACATCTATGCGTGATTGAGGTAGTAATAGAAGTACTAAAGATTCTACGCTCAAAAGACCACCGCAGAGACAGTGATAGTGTTGGAAGACTATAGGGCCGCCCTCGGGGTGAGGCTGTAATACTCTGAGTTAGTATTAATGATCCTGTGTCGGACCAGCGTACACCTGAGAAGGACGGAGAGTATATAGATGCTAAAGACCTGTGTGCTCATGTGTGATTGAGGTAGTGATAGCAGCTTCTTGACGGGACGCCGTCACCTTACTTCAGGGAAGTATTCTATTGTATTGTAAGTGCACACAAGATGCACACAAGAAGTAATTTAGGCATTTGCAACAGCTTATTTTTTACACAAAGTTTGATTTTACACAAATAATCTGTTGTGTTAGTTCCTGACTGATGTTTTCGGTTGCAAATAGCTGTTCACAGGCTTGCAGTGCCTTTGGTCGTATTTGTGCGGAAAAAACATGCCAAAAGTGTAAGCGCGGAAAAATGGAAGTCAGAAGAATACAGATCCTTTTTATTTTGCGTTAGCACGAAGCTGCAGTTTCACAATAAATGCATTACTCTTACGAATAACAGTAAAATGCTGTAAATATTTTTTTCTTGCACATTAAAGGCGATTTACACCTTTATAAATCTTCTCTTGCGCATGCAAATTTAATTTACGCTTGCAATCTTATGTACACTTTCACAAATCTTACCCTGCGCATGCGATTCTTCATATGGATTAGTTTTACAATCTCTTCATGAACTTTTTGAAGTGTCAAAGTGGTAGTTGTGTAGCTGGAGGGACAGAAATCTCTCAGATTTCTTTAAAAATATCTTCATTTGTGTTCTGAAGATGAGCGAAAGTCTTACGGGTTTGGAACGACATTAGGGTGAGTAAATGATGACAGAATTTTCAGTTTTGGGAGAACTATCCCTTTAACAAAGACATTTTTATCATCCATAACTGGAGAAGTATACTTTCTTTTTTGTTTAAAAGTAGTAGCACAAGTGGGATAAGAGATCAATAACTTCCAGCTTCACCAGCAACAACAAAAAAGATTCAGTTCTCTTGAATTTTTTGTGGTTTTCACACACAATGTCTAAAGTTAGTTTTTACTCTAAATAACAGGTTAACTTTGCACCTGTTTTTTTTTTTTTTTTTTTTTTTAAATAGGACTATAAAGTGTGGGGGTGATTAGAAGGATATTTATATCAGTTTGGGATATTTATGTGTTTCTTTTTGTAGGCCTACAATTCTCACTATTAGTGAATGAATTGAGTCGAGTGGCTTTACTAACTGTAATATTCGGATTATGTTGGTTTCGATTTTTACCTGTTTTTACTGCTATCTGTGCTTCAAATTTCCACTGTTAGTAAGAAACATTTTCAGATCACTTCTCCTCAATTCAAAAGGTTTGTTGCTTGTAATTTTACATGGCTGGACCAATTGAAATACATATTGGTTGAAGTTTGCAGTATGATTGTACAGACACAAAGTGGTGCTGTGCGTCTTGCCACTAACAGTACACAGTAACCAAACAAATACAGTTTTTGGTTCCTTAGTGTTAATAAAAGCAATTTTCAAAAACATTTTTATAATTTTATGTAGTATTTTATCTCTTACTTATAAATATGTGTTGCTAAAGTCATTAATATATTCATATAGTCATTATTCATTATTTTACATAATGCATTTTTGCATTGTAAGTTAAATATTATTTTATGCCCAACAAATCCAGATGATTTTACCTCCACTATCTAAAATCAACATAGTAAATTATGGTTGTAGTTGTATGGCTGCTGAAATCATTAAGGACCACAGTGCCCTAAAAAGGCAATGTAGTAACTTGATTTTTGTCATTCAGCATCAGAGCCTGATAGACCCTCAACACTTCCTCAAGCTTTCATTTTTTGCTTAGTTTTCTCACAATTTCCATACACTGCGCTGCACAGGACAGGAAGTTGCCACTGAGGCTAAATGCAGAACCCTACATTCCACACTTTCTTTTTTAAGTTTGCATTATCCGGATACTTGAAGTGCACTTCTTGTTGGAATTTTCAGTGCGAACACATTACTCATAGTATTTATATTACAAAATGGCAGAGTAGTGCGTAAGCAAGTTGGGATGCACCTCCTCTCACGGGCACTGGTCCTAAGGTTCCTGTTCCAACCTAAGCTCTTTGAGGTTCTTGTCACAGCCAAGCCCAAGCCTAGACGCTTTTATTAAAATCAACTTAGATTGCATTTAAGATTGCAAACCCAGGTACCCCTCAGTGTGAGGAAAACCCAGGCAGTCCTCAGTGCAGCGCTCACAGCCAAGGCCTCCATTTGTGCCACAGCAGACCAAAGGACCATCTCAATGCCATGACCACAGTACAGGTACATTCAGGGCCCTATTTTAACGATCTGAAACGCAAGTATCAAACGTGAAACGCAAGTAAATTTGTGGGCGGATCTCGCAAATCTAAAATGGGTTAATCTGAAGTAGCTTCATTACTCATAGGTGTAGTTTGGGCGTAATGTGAAATAAACCAATCAGAGCATCATCTCACATTCCCTTTAAGAGCAGGCGCGCTTGTTCCATGGTGGATTGCTATTATAACGGCGGATTTGCCAGGCGCGCGCCAGGAGCGGTTCACAGCCGAGGAGACCAACGTTCTCGTCAGGGCCGTAAAAGACAGAGAAGTGACATTCTATGGGGATGGGAGAAACCCACCCAAATTAGCTTCGGTTAAACAGGCGTATAATAATTTTGGTAAATGTGTAAGCTAGATTTATGCCTATTTTTTCACATCTTCATGGACACCACAATGATTTCCCTCATGTGGAATATTTTTCCTTGTAATTATGTATAGATTGCAAAAATGGCAACTGCTGGTTCTGTGTGTAGATGAGAGAAGCAAAGTGTATACGCGTTGTGCACACGCCACATTACGGCCAAGCATGCGCCCTTAAAATAGCTTCTGAATAACATGCGCAATGCGCCACTGACTTTAGACTAGGTTTTCCTGGTCTGTGGCAGAATTGTTTTCTGGAACTGCAAAATAGCACCAGGGAACGTTTGCGCCATAACCGCCCCCGGGAGCGCAAGTTCATTCCCTAATTTACCGACGTGCTTCTGACAAGGGAAAAGTCAGCTGTGCGTCAGGTGCAAAATAGGAATGATACATGCGTCGGTGTACAAAGTCAATTGCGCTGGGTGCAAGATAGGGCCCTCAGCGTCATCGCTGACTAGGGCTGAGTGGGGTAAGATGGGGATGCAATTTTGACAAATAGGGAAACTTGTAGTGTACAGGTAAATCTGGTAGAATAGAAGAGTTGTAGAGTACAGAGAGAGTTGTAATGTACAGTTAAGTGTTGTAGAGAAAATTTTAGTGTTGTAATGTACAGGTAAGAGTTATAGAGTGCAGGTAAGATTTGTAGAGTACAGGTAAGTGTTGTAATGTACAGGTAAGAGTTGTAATGTACAGGTAAGAGATGTAGAGTACAGGTAAGTGTTGTAATGTACAGGTAAGAGTTGTAATGTACAGGTAAGAGATGTAGAGTACAGGTAAGAGTTGTAGAGAAAATGTAAGTGTTGTAGAGAAAATGTAAGTGTTGTAATGTACAGGTAAAAGTTGTAGAGAACAGGTAAGTGTTGTAATGTACAAGTAAGAGTTGTAGAGAAAATGTAAGTGTTGTAATGTACAGGTAAGTGTTGGAGAGTACATGTAAGAGTTGTAGATTACATGTAAGAGTTGTAATGTACAGGTAAGTGTTGTAATGTACAGGTAAGTGTTGTAATGTACAGGTAAGTGTTGTAATGTACAGGTAAGAGTTGTAATGTACAGGTAAGAGTTGAAATGCACAGGTAAGAGTTGAAATGCACAGGTAAGAGTTGTAGAGTACATGTAAGTGTTGTAATGTACAGGTAAGAGTTGTAATGTACAGGTAAGAGTTGAAATGCACAGGTAAGAGTTGTAGAGTACATGTAAGTGTTGTAATGTACAGGTAAGTGTTGTAATGTACAGGTAAGTGTTGTAATGTACAGGTAAGAGTTGAAATGCACAGGTAAGAATTGAAATGCACAGGTAAGAGTTGTAGAGTACATGTAAGTGTTGTAATGTACAGGTAAGAGTTGTAATGTACATGCAAGTGTTGTAATGTACAAGTAAGAGTTGTAGAGAAAATGTAAGTGTTGTAATGTACAGGTAAGTGTTGTAATGTACAGGTAAGAGTTGTAATGTACAGGTAAGAGTTGAAATGCACAGGTAAGAGTTGTAGAGTACATGTAAGTGTTGTAATGTACATGTAAGAGTTGTAATGTACAGGTAAGTGTTGTAATGTACAGGTAAGTGTTGTAATGTACATGTTAGAGTTGCAATGTAGTTGTTTGTATATTTAAATTTAGAATTGGGTTGATATTTTGTTAATTATCATCAAGCCATAAATAGTATAAATCAAATATGCAGTATTTTTTAAATGTGTCGGCCAGAGGAGGATGGGTCCCCCCTGCTGAGTCTTGGTTTCTCCCAACATTAAATTTTGTAGGGGAATTTTCCTTGCCACCGTCGCCTTTGGCTTGCTCACTGGGTATTAAGGCACAATTTAACTAGTGTTGTGAATGAGACTATAAATTGAATGTAGCGATATAAAAGACTGCGTACCATGAAATAATGGCTTGAAAACGTGTTTTTAAATTGTCTCACGGTCGCCTGTAGTCTCAGTTATTGGTTATTTGAATGCATTGTTCAAAAACAAACAAAAAAATTAAATAAAAAAACAGTCTGATGAATCCTTGAATGAAATAAATCAGTTCAGCGCAATGACTTAAGCTCAATATAGCAAACAAGCAAATGACTCTGAGCTGGCTCTTTATACTGATTAAAAAATATATAGAGCTTCCAGTGAGGTCTGATTCACGGACAAATGACTCTTATGATCTGGTTATTTTAATGACATTGATGATTCTCCACATGTCCACCTCCGCTCTACGGTCCGCCATACCACTATTAAGTAGCATAAACCAAGTTAAAAAAAATTGGATTAAGGAGTGATTCTTCCACAATACATAAGTCTCGACTGTTATTTCCATAAAGTTTAATTAGAATGCACAGATTGTATTTTATAAACTCAAGGATGTGTTGAGGGAGTGAAAACAACGACACAATTTCACACTGTAGTATTAATAAACTTGAGTTTATTCTGATTTCTTTTTCATGGCATTTATAAATTGATCCAGATATTTGTGACAGAAAAGTAGAAAATTTGAGGCATATTTACATTATTTTACTTCTTATTTCACCAACTTTTATCCTAAATCGAAACAATGAGGTCATTGTAATTGCAGTCTCATAGTTATGTTGGGCATATCTTACATTCACTCTTTCATCTTTTATACATTTTAAAATCCAAATTACATTCTCTTGTGGTCGCAAAAGTGTGTAACACCCTTCCATACAGTGACAAAAGATAAATGTGTGGGTAAAGTGGGTAGCTTTAACAGTTGTAAAACTCACAAAAAGTTAATATAATTTATTTTCCTAATGCAGCCAGTAGTAGCGTTAAAACAGACAGGTGCTGTAGACAGTAACTTTGTGACTGATCTCCTGAAGCAGTTCTTTCACAGCCTTCTCCAGATCCACCAGCTCATTGGCCTTGTCCTCCAGCAGCTTCTGATTTTCATCGTAGCTCTTCTCAAGATCTGCAAAACAACACTAGTTTAGCTCTTCCTAATTGAGAACACTAAAATCTAAATTGAAAACAGTTGTATGATAGTTCTTTTTAAACTAGTGATGCACCAAAATTTTGCCTACCAAAGATTTTAGATTCTGGCCGAAATTATTTTGACCGAAACTGTGACGTTTAATTAGCATGCCGCGTTTTGACCGTGTTCACGTCTGTTTTGTTCACACAATTGAATTGAGTCTCAACTTTTAAATTATGTGGATTTTATCACGAAATTCAAACAATAAATGTCGTTTTGGCATTCTTTTGTATCCGCTCAATTAGTGTTTCCACGCACTGAATTACATATTCATTATATTTTTACTGTTAGTAATGTCTTCATTAGAAGAAACATAATTCTATTATTAAAAGTTGATATAAAAACTGCCTAATGTGTGATTTAAATGTTTATACAACTTTTTTTTATTTGAGTGTTGATTATTAAGTGAATGACTAATTATTTGATTATCAAATAAACTTTCGGGTTTTGCATCCTGAATTTTGGGTTTCGGCCCAGAATTTTTATTTTTCAGTGCATCACTACTTTAAAGTGATTTCTGGGTTAAAACTTTTTAAACATTGAGGTTTATAGTCGCAGCTCTGTTACCCAGTGAAATGTGTAAAAGCTGATGTTGCAGTTGCGCTTATTTCATGCAGATATGTGTAATATTTGCTTCGCAATTAGCAATTAGAAATGCACTATTGACTTACTTTTCAGAAGCTGAAGTTTCTCGCTGGCCTGTAGCAACAGATTTTTGGCTTCCTGTTGGAGTTTTTCTGCTCTTTTCTTGGCCTCTGTCACTCCTTCAGCCTTCTGTGTGATCAGCTCTTCAACAGTACTGTACTTGTCTTTCAGCTCTGAATCCAGATCCTGCATAAACGGTCAACCACAACATAAGAGGTTACAAACGCTAAACAGTTAATCCCAAAAATGACGTAAAATGTCCAGATATTACAATCACCTTTTTGAGCTGCTCGGCCAGTGCGTTAATGCTATCAGCCTCTTTCTCTGTGCTGTTGGCGCTTGTGGAGGTGTTGAGAGCCTTTTCTTTCAGCAGAGCTACATCGCTTTCCAGCTTCAGGAGCCTTCGGGTGGCGTTACTCAGTTTTAGCTCTGAGTCGGATGTCTCTGACTCCACCTTTTGTACAAAAGAGTCATTTAGATTCATTCAAAAGCAGCAAATTGTTCATGTCCAAAACAAGTCTAGAACTCAGTTGTTGAGTGGTGATAAAAACCAGTGTAGACTTACCGAGACCAGCAGGTCTTGTGTTCCCTTGATGTCAGCAGTGGCCTGTTTCAAGGCCTCGGTTACTGAACTCTGAGCGCGTTCAGCCTGCTGCAAGGCCTCCTTCACCATCTCAGCTGTGTCTTTGACATCTGACGCCTCCTTCCTGTGAAAAATCGAGAACAAACAAACGTGTTGTTCAATGAACTGGCCAGTAGGTGGCAATACTGCCACATTCCACAGATATGGTACACATTGATGCACTGGTTCTAGATCAGGGGCCCACTAGGGGGCCTCAACAAACACTCAAAGGGGTTGCATTATAACCTAAATGTATTGAAATGAACAAATTGTTATTAATATATCTAAATACTAAAAAACAAACAGTATTTCTTTTTCCCCATTCAATGAATATTGGTTTTATTGAAGAACATACAGAAACTTCTGGAATCAAGTCAAGTCAAATTGATTTATATAGCTCTTTTCACAACACAAAGCAGCTTTACTGACAATCATGTTGTTAATGATTATAGTATCTTAATATCTACATGCTTTAAAGTTGCATTTAGCAGATTAGAGATTAGTGATAATATAGTTTACGCTTTGCAAAGATACAATCATTCATGTAGTTCAGATTTGCAATATAGTAGGATATACTGCTTTGCGTAAGTGTGCTGTATGTATGCGGATGAAGTTCGATATAATATATTCAACTTTATATACAGAGCTGGGCGACAATCTAGTTAAAATTTTGCAACGATATAAATAACCAAGCTATCGAGATTCTATATAGCAGAATCTTTTACATGAATATACTGTATGTACGCAGGCAAAGTAGGTTGTTCTATATAAACTAACTTAATTTTTTTGCTGATATAACAATCAACCAGTTGAGATTTGCTATATAGTACACACTGCTTAGCATTAGTGTATTGACTGTATCCGAGTTAGGTTGGATAAACTTATAGTAGTTGTATAAATCGAAATCACAAAATTAATTAAAAATGGTAATTTAATATGCCAATACTCACAGTTTTCTAATGAAAAAATTTGGGAAAGGGGAGAGAGAGCCTTGAATATTATGTTGGACAATGAGGTGCCTTCAAGTCAAAAAAAGTTGAGAACCTCTGCTTTAGTGTCCCAGTACTTTAGCACTAGAGGCACAAATCCCATGTTTTTTGTTATAAGAACTATTAAAATTGACTATTGCAAAAAATAACCTAGCATGCAAAATGGAAAATTTTGATAATCAGGTTGCAAAAATGGCAAACCTCATAGAAAAGTAGTAGAAGAATAAAAGGTTTTTGTGTAGCTGATTTGTGACCGGTGCCTGTTCAAACTGTCTCAATCTGTTCTCAGGAATTGAATATATCTCAGACCTGGCCTTGCGGGCTTGTTCCAGCAAGCTTTCTGCTCTCATGATGTCATTGGCGCTCTGGTTAAGGATGTCCTCCACATCTGTCAAGCTGCCCACGCGCTCCCTGATCTCCGCTGTCAGGTTCTGCAGCTGGGCTGGAGTGGTGGGCATCTGCATCTGCAGAACTTCATTGGCCACAGCCTCGATGCTTTCCAGGTCCGCTCCATCTTCTGAAGAAACAGACACAGTAGGAGTCAAATTCAAGCCACTTTTCACCATCCGAGCAACTTAGCTCAAGGAAACTTGCTAAGTGTGTCTTACGAGTGAGGAAGTCTCGGATCTGTTTGATGAGTTGGCGTAGCTCCTCGTTGCTGCCGTCCACACGTTTTTTGGTCTCATTGGTCTTCGCCAGCACCTCCTGAGCATTTAACTTTGCTTCGTCGGCTTTCACCTTTGCCTCCGACACCTGAACAAACATATTAAGGACTCTTTACATGGATGTGATTTTTGCATATTTATCCCACCATCTGCAGGACACTACTAGCATGTTAGCCAGGGAAGTGCCAAACAAGAGTAAAATTTGCCATTGTCTTCAAATGTCTTTTAATGTCTCATTTAATGTCTTCAAAATGACATTCAGCAGTTGACAAGTGAAAAGATCAGAATAGAGAATGAAAATGCAGAACATCTCTAGAAAATAATTGTAAAATCCTTTATTATATCAATAGCAGATACAGTGTCTGCTGAGAAACCTCACCATTTTGGACAGCTTGTCCACTTCCTCCATGGCGCTGATAATCTCCAGGTCAAAGTCCTTGGCTTTCTGCCAGGCATTGTGGGCCAGCGTGGCGAGGCCGTCACATCCCTCTCCTCCACACTTCCTGTTCCCTTCCCCGTCCACACAGCTCAGGCCTCCACAGGGAGAGTCGGCACAGTTCTCAGAGCCAGCTGGACTACCACATGTCTGTATCCGAGGAGAGATCACAACGGTAAAACTAGGTTTTAAATGAGCAAAACTCACTGGCATGATGTGTTCTGGGTGGTTACAAATGTGGGTGTTTGTTTATTGGCCCAAGCAAAAAAACAGAAAATTCAATCACTTTTTTAATGTAATTGTACACCTTGGGAAGTATAATACAAAGTTTAAGATTTTGTGTGATCAGGAACAAAAGTCTAAGGATATCTAGGCAATTTTAAAGTGATGTCAAAATAGTTTTTCTTGCACTTGATTAGTTTCTAAAAACTAAACTTTTGATAATTGAAACTTCAGTGCTGTCAAGTCACTAGATAAGCTCTTGACGTATACCATGATCATAAATCTGTTGACTGCTTTACCTTCTCGCTAAGCTCAGACAGGTCCAGAGTCTCTAGTTGTCCTGCCAGGTTGTCCAGTTTCGTCGAAAACTCATCCTGCCTTTGACTGAACTCTTCTTTGGTCTGGTTCATCAAGTCCTCTGTTTCTGTCCGCAGGATGGCAGACTGATTGACCAGGTTGTATGGGTCACTGGTGGAGGCATTGGCACGGACCTCCGCGTTCTGCGACTGCTCGTAATATCGATTCACGCTGGCTCTGGCCCCTGTAGACCGAAAAAGACGGCTATTTTGAGGACACTGAAATAGACTGCACCAATGACCAACTCAAACCTGGTCTAAAGTCAATGGCGCAGTATTTTTTTGTTGTTGTTGTTATTTAAAGGGCGCATTAATAATATGCTCCTATAGGCGGGTCCACAACACACGTACAATGCTTATTACACACACAGGGATGCGCAGCAGCACACAAACATGACAAATATTAAAAATAAAAGGATTACAATGTAAAAGATTAATATTGTGTACATAAAGATATGGTGGGCTTGTCCCGTAGATGTTCTGCTTGCACGCTTTAATTTCGCGCACAAGCAGATCCGTTCCCTCACTAGAGAAGCCTTCAAGTCTTTCCGCTTGAAAATTCAGCCATGTAAATAGCGAATCCGCCATGGCGCAAGAGCAACTGGCTTTTAAAGGGAATGGGTCATGAAACTGTGATTAGTTTTTTGCACGTTAAATCCCGAAACACACCCATTACTCATTAAGAGAATAGGGACAACCCTTTTAGACCATGCGCCGGGAGCGCCGACCATTTTTCCTGTCGTTAAACTAGCAAAAGTGGATTCGGACACGACGTAAGTGCACTTGCACCGTGCGCTTTAGACCATGCGCTTAGATCGTTAAAATATGGCCCCTTGAGTTATGTTACTCACCTCGAATGTCTGAATTCTTCACAAACTCCACCTGTTTCTGCAGGTCTTTCACCGTCTGTTCTAGTTTCTGAGCTTCTTCTTTGAGGGAGTTCAGTTTGGTGTCCGTGCTGTTGTTGTCAGATGAGATCTCGGACAAGGTCTCCTCGGTCAGATTAAGGTTGGTGTTCATTTCAGCCATCAAGGCACTTTAGAAAAAGAGGATTATTATTATGAGAAGAGTCAATGATCTCTCAATGTGAACATATAAGAAGGGTCTGCACTTGCTTCCACATCCCTAAGTATGTAACTATGTAACTTACGTAGCTTGTTCGAGAAGTCCCTGGATCTCCGTTAGAGGCTGAGTGGCTGGATTCTGGGCGAGGATGTTGCGGATGGAGTTGGCGCTGCTTTCAACATTATTGATGGTGGCCTGGTAGGGTCCAGTAATGCCAGTGGCTTTGATGGTATTGACTTTCTGGACCAGTCTATGGGTCTGATTGGTGAGGTCGCCTACAATTACGTCCCATTCGGCAAAGCACTGGTGGCAACGCTCGCACTGTGGGAAGTCGCCCGTGAAGCCTCGAGCGCATGTGTCACATCGGGGACCGGAAACACCCTCCACACACACGCAGTGACCTGTGGCCTTGTTGCACTGCTGCTCTGCGATGCCTCTCGGGTCACAGTCACATGCTGAGAAAATATACAGGAACACTGAGGTTTAAGTACAGTTATTATCATTACTTAAAACTATTTAAAAACATTTTTGGTAATTGAAATAAAGCTGAAATTCAATGAAAAATATTAGCTGAAAGATTTAAACTAAATAAATTCGAAATTTTGCATTGGAAATGAACTGAAATTAGTATAATTTGAAGCAATATAATTACTAACTGGAAAAAATTTGAAATTAACCACTGAACATACTAAATCTGAAATAAAAAAGTAAATTAAACCTAAATAGTAATATTCAAAAAATAATAAAAATCACAAAAGCAAATAAGAAAATTTCTCAAATTTAAAGTAAAATGAACACTGAAAATATAAAAATAAAAGCTAATTTAAAAAATAAATAAATATAAAAACTATAAGAGAGTACAATTCTGGTCTAACTTCAATGCAAATCCACACTCTATGCTTAAAAATAATTAAAAATATAATTTATTTAATTTATAAATTAGTATTTTTTACATGTATAACAAATGTAAATATATATATGTATGTGTGAGTGTGTATGTATATATATATATATATATATATATATATATATATATATATATATACACACACACACACACACACACACACACACACACACACACACACTAAGAAATAAGAATTCAACAATGATGTGGTGTGCTTTGCATTGGTTAAATAATAAATTAGTAAAAGCTTGGCCAGATTTATGTAGATTGAGATCGACATCAGAAAAATAAAAATCTGAAAGGCTGAAAGAACTGAAATGTTAAACCTGTGCAAGATTTGTAAGACAGCAGCTCATTTACTGGCATTTTCTGTCAACAGCTGCAAACTTTGAGTTCCAGTGACC